>JAWQRO010000334.1:0-42623 GCA_033557835.1 Helochares maculicollis
AAACGGGCCTTTGACAAAATTAATGAATTAGGGTGGGAGGTACTGCCTCACCCACCCTGCTCACCCGATATTATCATTTATTCCGATCACTGCAACATTGTCTTAGTGGCAAAAAATTAGAAAATTTTGATGATGTCCAAAACGCTATCCTGATATATTTTACAGAAAAGCCGATTGATTATTACCGCTCCGGCATTGAAAATTTGTATACTAGATAGCAAAAGGTTGTTGATAACGAAGGTGAATATATTGTTGATTAGAAATAAAAACTTGTTAAAAATGTAGTCGTGTGAATTTAACTTAAGAAAATGACATTCTTTTCCGGTCCCCCTAATATATCTGCCTCTAGACACATAGTTGTGATTGTTACGTTCAGGCGATGCAGCCCGATTCATTTCCCTTATTTTTGCCAGCAAGTTTATAAGCAAACATTTACTCTGACTGTTCTAAGCTGCGCCATTCGAAAACACGATACGCGTGGATCCATCATAACTGTGGTGATACTGTGGCGTGAATGTCGTCTTTCAAGTGCTCTTTCTTTTGCAAGTATCGCACCTAGTCAGAGTGCAGTGAATAGTATATGTTGATAAACTAATTCTTACGAATATATTTAATTTGCCATATTTCATAATAACTAATTCATTAGGCACTATTTAATTTATGTTGGTGAATCCTACTGAGTTACATATTTATTTTAGTATCATCATCATCATATACAGCTATTTTAACCCATATTGCAGGTTGTAGCCTCTTAATTGTTTTGCTCTGTTTTTATTTTTGTGCAATGTTGCCCAGATGTCCTTTGTTTGGTATCTTACTACCTTCAGAGGGAACTTTTAGCATTTTCAAATGTCACGGTTGTTTGCTATTCTGAACCATGTTGTTCCTGCAACCTTTCTAATGTCTCGATCCCATCTGTCAAGATGTTTTCTTGATCGTTTTGCCTCTCTAGGGTACCATTCGATTAGTCTTGTGACCCATTTATTATCAGACCTTTTTACGATATGCCCAGCCCATTGCCATTTAATTGATTTTATTCTATTAATGAAGTCGGTCACTTTAGTTCTTTCTCTAATGTAGTCATTTCTTTTCCTGTACTGCTTTGTTATTTCAAACATGTTTCTTTCCTTAGATCTTTGGGTAATTAGAAGATTTTGTGTGATGACTGAATTTAGAATCCAAGTTTCACAGACATATATTAATATAGGTAAGATGCATTGATCAAATGCTTTGCTTTCAGATAAAGAGACAGTCTAGATTTGAATATGGTATAATTCCTCTCGAATGCTCTCCAAGCCAGTTTACATCTTCTGAATATTTCTCAGTGTACTGATCCTGAAACATGGACAGCTTCGCCTAAGTATACATATTCGTCAACTTGTTCTAATTTCTTTCCATCAACATTGATGTCGGCGGATGTTATAAATTCGTTGAACATCACTTTCGTCTTTGAATATTTGAAGGTCTACTTTCTGACTATCAGCATATAGTTCGTCGATTACATTTTGTAATTCGTCTGAACTATTTGCTTCAAGGACTTTGTCATCTGCGGACCAAAGGTTGTTAAGTCTTTCACCATTATCATTTAGTCCCTTATTTTCCCAGTTAAACGTACTAAAGACATACTCCAATGTGGCCGTGAATAGTTTAGGAGAGATTGAGTCTCCTTGATGTACACCTTCTGTTGTTGAGAACTCCCAAGTTGGTTTATGAAGTTTCACTTCTGCTTTTGCTTCCTCATATATGTTATTGAGTATTTTGATGTAGGCTTTCTCTATGGCTTGCATTGCTAGGGCTTCCATTATTGCCACAGAAAGGATTGAGTCAACGGCTTTTTCGAAGTAAATAAAAGCCATTGACAATAGCAGAGTATGTTCTTTGGTTCTGTTGACCACTTCTCTTACAGTTTGGATATGATCCATTATTCTGAATCCACTTCAGAATCCCGCCTATTATTTTGGCTGCATAGAATCTAGTGTATGTCTAGCACTTTAGAATGATTTTTGTGAACTTTTTATGCCACCGGCAGCAAACTTATTGGTTGGTAATTTCTGATGTCTTCTAAGCTACCTTTCTTATGAATTAGTATTATAGTAGCTTCATCTTAGTGCTTTGAGAGCTCCCTTTCACGGATGCATTCAATGTACATCTTTGCTAGGCAAGTTAGTGTTTGATAGCCTGTTAATTTGAATAGTTCAGTAATTATTCCATCATGTCCAGCTGGTCTACCATTTTTTATTTGTTTTAGAGCCACTTCTACTTCAGCTGTTAGTACTTCTGGTGGTTTTTCAATATTGTTGGTTTTGATACAGAGATTGTCCTCTTGTGGTGATTTATACAGGATTTCCTAGAAGTTAGCGACATATTCCAGTATCGAGCGTCTTTTTGTAATGTGAGTGTTGCTGTTGATGTCAACCATTGCTAGTATTTGATTTCACCCTATGATTAAATTATTCTTCATTTTCTTGTAGCTCTTTATGTTTCAATGGGATCCTGTAGAAGATTTTCATTGTACTTTTGAATACATATTTTATTTTGCTTTCTGATAGTCTTGCACAACTCTTTACGTTCAGTTTTAGAATATCCCACTAAAAATGAGCGATACTGGTAGTGATTAATTTGAAAATGTAAATTTATCATAAAGTGTCTCTGAAAGTGACAACAGCCAATCCAAATATGACAATAACGATGATTTAAATTAGATTTAGCATCACATTGGTGCCTTCTAAGTTTACACAAGCCATATCCTGTACCATTTTTGGGACCGCCTGGTACACATTTTTTCGCTAGCAACATTCTCCAAGGTATAATACAAAAGCTAGTAGAAAGGCAGTACTAAACACCTTCCAAAATATTTCAGACACATATTTAAAAAAAAACTCCTAAGCTATTAAAGATAGAGTGAAATAAAGAAATATTTACATTTTGATAACAATGAAATCATATAAACAGAATGTTTTCCAATTTATACATTCCAAAAATAGACATCACCATCAATGAAACTAATAATGTACAAAGGCTGCCAGGTTTAATTCAATATATTCCATTGAAGAGAGCTCATTGTGGATTAAAATTTTATCTCCAATCCAAATCAAAGAGTGAGTAGTTTATACCAATAAAAACACTCTTATAAATGACAATAAAAAAATAAACAGATATGTAGGGAACAAGGAGTTCCGATAGAGAAAAGTTGGGGAAAAACTTCAAAGGAGAACATTTAAAAAGCGGGAAACAATTTCATATGTTTGATGGAGATACTAATTGGAAAAAAATATGTTTTCAAAATAAATTGCAGATTTTCCTAGATTTCAACCTATTCAATTACAACCAACTAAAGGGCACTTTCCGGAATTCATACCAATTATCTCCGTAACGAAACTGTTGTGTAAAAATTTTATGGAAGTCAGTCCTACCAACTTCGTTTTATTATTTGGTGTAATTGTTTTGGATACAGTCATGTTCTGTTCAAATTTAATAGTACTGATATTATCAAATTTCTCTAGAATTGGCGAAATTTCTCTAATTTAGGGTTATGTTTACATTTTGCGTTGATACATATTTTTCTCTAAACAGTTATTTATGTTCGATTAAAATATCAGTTTTAGGTGCCAACTATTTATTGGATTGTTCGGAAAGTTCGATCGCTTATTACATTAGTTCACATTTTGTCTTAACTTAATTATCGTTAATCCCCGCATAAGTGAGTGTCGACCGTTCACGGAGTTATAGAAGAGCTTGAATTTGTGAGCAAAGTAGATGATCGGGTGGCGTACTCTCTCACTGAGGCCCACCCCCTGAATTTTGACATCTGTGATAACCTTAGATTCAGGAATAAAAAGACACCATTTTTCAAGAACCTCATCACAGGAGATAAAAAGCAGATTGGTGGCAACAATGTGCCACGTAAAAGATCATGAGGAAATCTAGATAAGACCCATCAATCCACCTCTAAAGAGGGCTTTATCCCCATCCTTCTCTGAGTTTCCACATTCTTACTAGTAACAGTTTATCTGATAGTGTTTTATATATTTCTTACAAAATTCATTGATGTTGCTTTTGCAATAACTGCACTTATTTGTTGTTTCGATTTAGATACACTCTCAGATTTTACAAAATATATTTAAATAATGTTCATAATATAACGAGCTCTTTATGAAAAAGCAGTAATAACTTTAACCCTCTTACTAAGGAGTATATGACCTATTAATATAATTAATATATGGTTAAAATTTTTCAACATTTCTACCCCAAATATTTAATTGGTCCGGTTATTCACTCCCATTATGCACTTAGCTATATTGTCTAAAGACTAGTTACAAAAACTTTATGGCCATATTCTAATGATAAAACATGCTAAATGAATTCTCATATTAATTTCAAGTGCTTCCACATACACACATTTTAAAAACTTGATAAGGAAAATTACTCCAACAAATAAACTTATAGATGTGAGGCAAGACCAACTAGAGTAAAACTATATTATTGTAAATACTTCATTATAAGTTTTAGTTTTAAGAGCCCTTTTTTAAACCCCATGATATGAAGAGGAATGGAAAGATAGTGAATCTCAAGACTAACTACTTTTAAAGAAACATCTCATTTTTGTCACTTTTAACAGAAACATTTTGTAAAATATAGGTATTTCTATAAAAACCCATCTTCGAGATCCGTGAATTAAATAATCATCAAAAAAAAATCAAGCATCCGTTTATTTTAAAAGAACTCTTTGCATACCAATTTTCTCGTTTCTACAATCAATAGTTTATAAATTACAGACATTTTCATTAAAAAGCAATTACCACCCTTCCACCCAATATAAAGCAAAGTTTCAAAAAGTGACCTAACTAAACGTATTTCTTAACTTTCGTAGGAGAATAAACAACAAATAGGTTTCTATATATAACAAAAATCAAAAGCATGCATTTATTTCCAAATATGGTAATGTATATATAGAGAGAAAGAAAATTACCTGAGCAGCATGCACATTGATGTTATTCAAAATAGGCAGGGTTTTCGGCACAGCAGTGTTATTTTGGGTCTTCTCTTGCTTGTTGCTGTTGCACTGCGCATTTTTAAAGTTCTTTATGTTATTCAGACTGTTTTTGTACACTTTATTCGAGTTGTTTTGCGTGCTTTTATTTACAGTTTTATCGTTCGTCGCAACGATGTTGGTGCCCCTGTTGTTCTGAATGCTGGGCCAGTTCTGCTGGTTGTAAGTCAGCTCCGGAGAAGGTTTCGTCGAGACCTGGACAGCTGACTGCTGTCCGAGACTGTTTTGTACAGGGGAAGGCACCTGCTCTATCGTAGTTGCTGCTGGAACCTGCTTTACAAAACAATTTGCTAATAAAATATCAAAATCATACTAAATCAAAAAAAGTATGCTGCTATAAAAATTTCACTTTAAATCAACCAGAGATGTCGCAACATTATAAGCTATAAGCAAAACCTATAAAAACACAATTCAAATATGTCACCAAAACAAGAAAAATTAAGGATCCTATTAGTGATTTCAGAATTAAGCAACTGTAAATCTAGTAACATTAAAATATGAAAGAAAACTTCGACCAATATGTCATCAGAGATGCCTCTGCATAACATAACCTTAGACATAAGCAGCTATTTTTGCTGATTGATCTGAATTGTGTTTTAAACAGTAATTTACGAATTCACTGTAAATTGACTAAAAAAAATTAGTGCTATGGCATGCAATTAAAAAAATTTGTTTAAAGTATGCTTACTAAAGGCATTTGAGGCGATGTTTGGACCGCTTGTGTAACGACTTGAATCTTGGGTTTGGAGACCTCGGTTCCTTTAGAAGTCGCCTTTTCTGGAGCTGCAGTAGCAGAAATGCTACTCGCTGGCAAAGCAGCAATGCTGATCGTCGCAGCAACAGTAACTGCAGGTGCAATTACAGTCGTCACATCGAATTTCTTTCGCTCACAAGCACTATTCTTGGCGATATCAGCGTAAGAATACGGCTTAATGTTCTCGTGTTCCAGTCGGGTGTCTATCGGCAAGGAGTGAACAGAATCCACGTCCGAGCTGTCGGATTTTTCGCTGTGTGGAACAGAGCAGGCTGATTTCCGAAGATCCGGAGAGGGCAGACGGTTGTAGTCGCTGTTCTGGGAGTCTCTTGAGTACGGTTGTCGGCGACCACTAAGAGAGTTCCGCCGCTTTTTACTTTTTTTCTTTTTGGTGACGACTCGAAAATCAGCTGACTCCAGATTTTCCACGGACGCATTGGTGTATAGCTGAATGGTCTGCAGCTGGATCTGGTCTGTGTTGCCCCAAGACCTTCTTTCCCTAGGTCGGTCTGTGTTGCTCTTGGTCGGCCTAAGAGGGACCTTCATCTCGTTGTCCTGGCTGAAGCTGAAATCTTCTAGTTTGGACGTGGATATCTCTTCCATAGAGTTGCTCTTTTGCAAGTTCCCCTTGCCTTTGGAGCGAGTCCTATGCTTCTTAGCACCGCTCTTCTCCTCCGTGGACACATGCTTGTGCAGCTTGGACTTGTGAATGTTCGTTTTGGGTTTCGTACCCGTCGTGTTCTCGTTACCATCAATGAAGTCGATCAATTTGTTCACGTCGTTGATTATATCGCTCCGGTGGCCCTTGACATCCTTAGCGCATAAAACAACCACATTTTTGTCTGTCTCACGCTTCTTTTTCTTGTTCTTCTTCACCTCAGAGTTCCCGTGTCCCAAAGCATTTCCATTTTCATCCACTTTCTTGTCATCAATCGACTTGGTAAACAATGGCCACGGCGTGTGCGGAACCAAAAGGCTATACCTCTGAGTGCTGTTGAACTCCTGTAGATGTTTGTAACTCGGTTCGCTGTCCATGTTTTTCTCACTGCATTGTTCTACCGCACTGAACTTTACGCATTCGTCAACGTTAACATTGCCTGCAAATCAAAATGTCTATACTCAAATATCGTTTTGAGCTGGCTTTATTGTGTTTTCTATTGAAACCCATTAGATATACTGAATATGTTGCTAAAAGTGTCACCCTCAAAAACTCTAAATTGACTTTGAAGTTATATCAACAGTTGACAAACAAAAATTATGATTTGTTATTATAAACATGCACATTATATGGGCTCTTAGCCTTTATCATACAAATGTACTATATATGTTATTTAAGCACGACTGCTTGCTGTGTATCAAATTAAAAAGAAAACAAACCACCCAAGTAGTTGTTATATATGACGTGCAGAACAAGAGTTAATTTGAAATATAAAGAAATGCAAGCTGTTGACAAAAATGTAAATGTTTATTTAGTTGTGGTGCTTCTTCAATTGTTCAGAATATCCTAGAAAATGTGTTTTACAATATAAGAATAAAAATTGTTACCTCAATGTCTCTGAAAACATCCCTTAAACTCTTTTTACATCAATTTGTTACCTTTAGATGTAAAAACATTATTATTGTAACTTTGAAAAAGGTATGTTTGGTAAAACTACATTTTAACACTCTAATGTATGCCATTGCCCATGCAAATCTAAATAGTAGGGAAAGACAGAGTTAATTCCTTGTTAATACTACAAAAGTCACATTATTCAATATGTTTCATACTTTCTTCTTTTGCACAGGATAGTTTTTTAAAAACATGTAGAACTACAAGTTAAATAATTTGGGAAAATCGAAACTGTTGATTATAAAAGATGGATCCCTTTTTTCTAAATGAATAGAAGATTACCAGCTTCTTTGAAAATTAATTGTCCAAAATTTAGGATGTTGTTCTATGTTTACAAATATGCCACACGTTTATATATTTTAGTCATTATCAGGATCAAAATCATGCCAAATATCTTCCCATATTTAAGTAATCCCACACATCTATTTTGTAGTTGTTTTTACAGATTTTTACTCTAACCCATGAACACCTATGATCCCCATGTACCCACCTACTAATGCCATCTAGTGCTGGAGGCATGGAAACAGGGCATTGATGTCCTCTAATAGGATGTTATAAGTAATAAGAAATATCAAGTGATCACATGCAATCACTGAATTATGCATATAGACTTCCTATTTCATATCACAAAAGAAAGAGTTTTTGACAGTAGAGCAGACATTATTCACGAAGGCTATTTATCTTGAGTCTTGGTTAGAAATGAATGCTACAGTACATTTTTTTCATACCACTGTAATTTATGTGGGAGAAATGACCACAATTGTCAGTCTCATTTGTCATTGTGTTAGGCAGGGCATAACTTGTCACCATAAGCTTCTTTCTCTAAAAGAAATAGATGATCTTATAAATGCTAACGCCTTTTTTGTTCTGACCATAATAATAACTACAATAGTCTTAATTGTCGAAATTTCTCCAGAACTTGTTGATGAAGTTTTGGACAAAAGATACTGATGAAGATGTATTAACTTGTTTCAAAAGTTTTGTCCGTTTTAATGTAACTCTATACCTTGATAAATAATTATTCTACTGTGCCGTGTTATATATATTGCCTTTTTTCAGCTTATTAAGTGATTTCCAGGAAATTTTTCTCTACGATAATTCAATTTGTACCAAACGGCTGCTGAAACAACCCAAAAAATTAACCAAGGATTTGGCAAAGATAGTGTTAACGGATGCCCTGTTCGACATTGGTTTGCGAAATTTTATTCTGAAGATTTAGCCTCAAAGATGACCCTCTAGAGTAACCCAGGACGAGGATTTGCAGATCCTGGTGGAGGCCAACCTTTCACAAACAATGTGTGGGACAATGGAGAACTGGGCGTCAGCTTCCATGCAGTTTTTTATGTGTTGAAACATATTGGAAAGGTCGAAAAGCTCGACACATGGGTACCCTAAGTTTTGAAGGATCGACAAAAATTGACCTGTTACAAGGTCTTTTCTTTTTTGCTTATGCGCAACCAAAATGATCCTTTTCTGGATCGAATCGTTACGTGTGAAGAAACAACAGGAGATGTTCAAGACAGTGGATTGACACCGGTGAGCCACCCAGACACTTCGCAAAGGCGAAAACCCACAAAAAAAAATCATGGTTACTGCATGGTGATCAGCAGTTGTTGTGATTCACTATAACTTCCTGCAACTTGGTCAAACCAGCACAGCAGAGACCTATTGTCAGAAAATCTGGTGAACAGAAGATGTCCAATCCTGCTCCACGATAATGCCTATCCACACGTTTCTCAACTCATTGTCCGAAAATTAAACGAATTGAGCTTTGAAGTTTTGCCTCGCCTAATATACTCGTAAGTCCTCTCGCCAACCAACTATCATCTTTTCAAGCACTTCGATAACTTTCTCACCGGTAGAACCTTCGCCAATCAGAACCATACAAAAAGGCTTTCGTCAGCTTCGTTGAATCCCGAGCACCTAATTTTTATACCGATAGAATTAATCGAGTTGTGTTACATTGGCAAAAGTGCAATGAATCAAATGGAGATTTTTTCGATTAAATTGAATAACAAGCGCAGCTACAATAAATTCAATTCAAGCCGACCACCTACTAAAAAGAAAGAAGTGACTTGGACCTAATTATTCCAAAATGTATTAAGTTATGTTGTCGAGAAGAGGAGTGATCTCATTAGCAAATCACAAGAAATAAACCCAATTGAATGGTTTGAGATAATATGTGATGATGCAATTGTCTCAAGTATTCTCTGGCAGGCAGTAACATAATGCCACCCAGAAAGACCCATTAGTTTGTACTTTAAAATGGCTGTATCAGAAAATTAATTGGGAGTGAATTTCTTCGCTGGTTATCACTCTCTTCCTCACAAACATTTATGCTAGTGTGAGGATGAAGATATAGACGACCAATGCATGAGAAAAAAACGAGTCGATGGAGGTATCTGGAAATAAATCAGTAGTTCCATATCAGCAACAATTCTTAAACTACAAACTATTGCCTCACAATACCATGATATACACTTCAAGATTCACCCAATAATCGGCCAGATGGACAAAAACGTCTACAATTTGATGTGTTCTCAGAGCTTTTGAGCATTGATAAACAAATGGTTGGATATTACGAACATCCATATTGTATCTTCATACATGGTAATGGATTCAAATAATGGACGATCTGGTGCTCACACACTGATTGTTACAAGGGTGGTCCCTGAAGTACCCTACTTGACTTATAGTTGGCAGTTGTCACTTTCAAAATTTACTGTGGTAGAATGTCCTAGCCTTATATAGCTTTAGTTTCAAGTTTTAAGATGCTAACAAGATCTTCCAGTCCATAAGGCAAGTTATATGTGGGTGGGTAATTAAGTTTTTGTGTAACCTAGTAGCGACATCTGTTGCTACATTGACTAGTACTGGCACATAATTGTAGAAGTCGTTCCCAAATAAGCAACATCAAATGAAAAACCATTAAAACTGGTTTGTAAGCATGAAAAAGAATGGCTGCCCTTTTGCCTCGGATATAAAATCCCCCTCAGAAGTAGCCAAAGTCATTCTAAGAAGTTGGATGGGCTCGGAATGTTTATAGCCATCAATAGTGAATGCTCAAAGTGAACATGTAAACATGGAAAAAATTGGTCATCGTTTTGTCTTTCATTAGAAAGGAATAAGTCTAACCAATATCAAAACCGAACTAGATTCTAATCTGGTGGAGTCTGATCCTTCGTTTACAACAATAAACTATTAGGTGGCATAGTTTAAGCCAGACCGTACGAATTGCTAAGACGAACATCAGTAGTGGTTGAACAAATGAGATGACAATGCCAGAAATAGTAAAGGAAATACGCGAAATGGTATTGGATGATTAATTGAAAGTGCACGAGCTAGCAGCCATTGTGGGCATTTCAAAAAGTGCTGTACATTGCAATGGAACAAATATAGCATCGTGAAGATATTTCAATCGAGTGTTTGGCGATGTTTCACAGCAACAAAGCCGAGTTTTTCCGTCGATTCAACATCATTGATGGAACCTAGGTCCATCACTTCACACCTGAGACGCAGGAGCAATCAAAACAGTGGCCTGACATGGGAGTTATGGCTCAAAAAAAGATAAAGACAGTTCCATTAGCAGTTAAGGTCATGGCATTAGGTTTTAGGGATGCACGTGGGATAATTTTCATTGGTTATTATCTTCAAGAAGGAAAACAATCAACAGCGAGTACTACACAAACTTATTGCAGTATGAGCGAAGAAATCATAAAAAACGGCCGAATTTGGCTACACAGAAAGTGTAGTTTCATCAAGACAATGCTCCAGTTCATACATCCGTCATCATAACAGCTAAAAACAATGAATTAACATTTAAATAGCTCTGTTACATACTCTATTCCCCAGATTTAGCTCTCTTGGATTTTTTTCTTTTTCCTAATATGTAAAAATGGGTGGGCGGTAAAAGATTTGCCAACAATGCAGAGGTGGAATCTGCGGTTGATGCTATTTTGAGACGCTCAATGACTCTCACTATAAACAGGGTACCAAAGTTATTGAACATTGCTGGAAAAACTGTGTCGACCTGAAAAGAGACTATGTTGACATATAAAATTATTTTTATTAGGTCGTATACTTTTGGGACTATCCTCCTGCCAAACGAAAGTGTATAAAAGCAATAGATTTCAATTTTAGAAAGTCCTTTGAAACAATGCCCAAATGCAACAAAGGCATGATGACAAAAGATGTGACCACATATTTGATTCAGAGAAGCAAATTTTTGCAAAAACATGAAGCCATTAAGTCTCTCACACATGTGAAATCATTGAATAGAATTGAAAAAAATCATTCTTATTCCAAAACCAAAAACGATTACATAATGTAATAAACATATAAGGAGAGAGGGGTTGACATAGATGAATTGGACCGTCCAATAGTATTCTTTATCATTATTTACAGATGAAAAAATATATATTTTTTGTTAAGTAAACAACATATTTAAGTGATAATTACTTGTGTGTCTCCCTCCTAATTGGATAGAAAGATAGACTGAAAATATACTGTCAAACTGCATTCCTTAAAAATTAAAATCTCAATTTTGTCACATGTAGCAGATACATTTTGTAAAATATCTGTATTTTTATAAACCTATCCTTTCATACAAGTATTTTTAAAGGAGTATCTGAATATACATTTTTTATATTCAACAGTTTAAAAGTTATAGGCATGTTTATAAAGAATCAAACATCCCTTAATTTACTTTAATTAAATTCTCAAAACACATTTTTTTCATTTCAAAGACGAATCTCAATTTGTTTTCTCATCTGGTGCACCAATAGTGTTTGAATAACCAATATCTCTATTAACCTCTCCCACATTACGAGTGGACTTTCGAAAAATAGTCTAGGCCATATTTATTTGCATTTAAAGCAGAATAAACATATTTGCTTTTTCATCGTTGAATTTTTTTACGTTTTAGTGGATGGCGACACTTCTTTGAAATTATGATATAAACATTTTTCTCTGAAACTGATTTTAGTTCTTTGATTTACCTGTAACGTTTCCCCTAGCAATCATCATCGGACAATTAAATTGGAATATAAGTAGTTTCGTAAATGACGGGACAGTATTTATAAAAATATCAAATAGTTGAATAAGTTGTTTTAGAAGGTATACGATGATTCTTCTAAAATACATACCTAGTATTAAATGCGATAAGATAATGGTTACATTACATTTATTCATTACCAATACTAAGATCTATTTTAATTGACATGAAGAGCCTCTGAAGGTGTCAACATAACCTAAATTTTTTTGAATTTAAATTTCATGAATGAATAAAGCAAATCATTTCAACTATTGCTCGTTACTTACTTATTTGTAAACTGGCTTTCGTTGTGTAATTCTTAGTCACCTCGACCTCGGTGTAATTTCCTTCCGTGTAATTCTGGTTGAGACTGTCGTGTTCGAGGAGCAAGCTGGACTCTTCCATCTCGATGGCAGTGTACTCTTGCTTCTGGGCCTCCTTCTTACGACGAGCCTCTTCCTCGAAAAATTGTCTGTCGTACGATCCAGGAACGTTCACATTACAAGGGAGACTCCCTGAGAAAACAACAGAATCAGTTCTCCTGAGAAAGCAAGGATTGAAACAAATAATCGCTGTCTACTAAACACACTAAAACAGCAAGGCTTAGAAAACTATTAAAACAACGATTTTAAAATACCGTGCACCACAAAATTAAAACTCAATTTTCGACAAATATCTTTTGCCGTGTTTTTTGCTAGGTAAAAACTTTGTAAAAGCCTGGACTGCAGGAATACGTTCTGTAATTTTTTGGCTGGCAATCTGGTGGCCAAAATGATCGAATTTGTAGAAAGTAAAAAGCAAGGTAAACAATTCAAAAAAAAAAATCTAACCTCCTTCGCGTTGCCTGGTACTGACGGTTTTCTTAGGTCTTTGCAGGTGATAGGCAGCTTCGTAAAGCTCTTCTTTGGCCAGGTTGTTCAAGCTGCCGCCGTGGGTCAAGTTTTCCGAAATGGAGCTAGGTTGTCGCTTGTGCCTGTGCCTTTTCGTGGCTGTTGTATTGTAATAACGGACTAATTCCGACCCACTGGCGCTTGTCGCCCTCGCATTACGCAAATCATCTTCTGCTTGGTTCAGGAGATCCTAAAAGATATCAATTGAGTATTACATTAACGAACCAGCAAAATTGTAAGCGACTTCAATTGCAACAATACTCACCTTGAATAAAGCGCTTTTTCCCTCTCGATCTTTGGGGTTTTTATAATTTATGGCCTCGTCCAGAAGAGCCTTGAGTTGACCATCATCAAGACCTGATACTGATGCTTCCTATACAAGACACAAAACATATTTACATGAATTTCGTTCAAATTGCCGCCCTTTCAGATCGACCAATGAAAAAATTTCCTCCATTTGACACTTTGAAAATTGTCAAAATGGGTGCTTCTGATTGGTCTGTACATTAAAGAGGGACTCTTAGTTATTTGAATTTGTTAATAGGGTTCAATTATAAGCTATGCAGGAAAGATAGGCGAAATGAATCATAATTCGTTGGAATGAATTTGTTGTATGCGATTACATAATATCATTAGATAGTGTGTTTTGTCGAATTCCATTTATAATCTAATATTTACGGAGCCACAGAGAAAAATTTTGGTATGTTACAGTTTGTAATTTAATATGCTGCCGACTCTCCATATAGATTAGTTATCAGTTTATTGGTATTTGAATTAAGTAAATATTAGAAATAAATTAATGGTTATGTGAAGTAGGGAACTGAAATGAAAATTATATATAGATTCGTTAATGTGTTATAAATTTTATATCAAGTTATTTCTTTTCTTTCTTGGTGTGGATACTTTGTAATAAAATTAAAGACTATGCCATTCTAAGATCTAGTTTTGATGATAGATTAACATTGATCTTTTGTGTAATATATTAGGATGTAGTAAAGTAGTACCATGATGGCATAACAAATTAATTTTCTGTAATTTTGATATTTATAACTGGCAAAAACAAAAAATGTTAAAACAACGTATATTTTTCAGTGAATTAGATTATTTATGCTAAGCAATTTGCTTGCAATGTCTACTATCTACTCACAATATATTTTATATAAAGACAAACACAATCAGCAAGCATCATCTCAATTAAGAAAACTGACTGTTGCATTACAAGTAAAGAAATGAGAACATTTATAAAAATTAGCATTTTAATTGGCTATACAACACAAAAGACATTGATATTGGTCGAGTAATCATTTAAAAAACATGCCCATTTTTTCAAAAGTTATTATAGAAGATGAAAATTTTTGGATTGGCCCCAACAAAAACAATAAAGATTCGAGTATTGCAGGTATATTACCAGATAGTAATGAATTGACAAATTTGGACGATACAAATGAAAATAATTTGGGAGGAAAATGGGAATAATGACATTGCAGAAAGTTGTTCCTTATTTACTTATCCTATTGCCAAACGTTACTCTAGCCAAAAATAGAAAAAAAGGAGCAAATATATTTAATTAATAAAACAAACAAGAGAGCGTAATATTATCGCACAAAATGAAATGTATGCAGAACAAAATAATATAAATCTTTCTTTGAGTTTAGAAGATCTAACATAATTTTTTGGCTCTTTTATTAATAAGTTTACATTTATAGTTGAAATAATCAAATCAATATTATGGAAAAGACCTAAGTAAGATGTTTATGCAAGAAAAACTAATAAAATTTGGTGCCTATGTGCCTTAAAATACACATCTTTAAAAGTTTGATGCTAATAGTGGTAAATCAGAAAATGATGATAAGGTTTCCCAAAATTAGAAACAACTCAATTTTATTTTAAGCATCTTTGTCCTTTTATAGAACGTACTATTTTATAATATCTCTTACATAATTCAAAATGGTAACAAACTTTTTGTGTTTTAAATTAGGCTCGTAAATGTGTTAGCAACAAATCAGGTTTTCAATCTCAGACTTAATGTGTTCAGTTAACCCATGTAAAACTACATTGTTATTCTGAATCTTTGGCTAAGTCTTAAAAAACAAATCCATATGAAAATTTTCACTTGATAGATTGTGATGATAAATACCTTCAGAAACCATTATAGAAATCAAAAGGTATATCGATCAAAACAATTATATTCTTAAGTGATAGCAACTTTCTTAACAGAGTTCTGAATTTGAACAAAAAATGATAGATTCGGGCTGGGCTAGGTCAACCATCAGGATTGAAAGCCTAAAATTACAGTATCAAAATCATATCGTGACGAAGACCATGAATAAAAGCTTAGTTGTTACAAAACCTAAAATCTACAATTCACTATTAAAACATGAAAGTTCCAAAATAAATAACGCAAATATCTAAGATTCAAAATGTGAGATTCGGTATTTAAATTATTAGATTTATAAATCCAAAACAACGAAATATAATGTAGAAATTCCAGAAGCAATGTGAAAGATATAAGAAATGCTAAATTTCTAGATCACCATCAATGGTTTAGAATGATTTACAAAAATGTAGCTAAGTAATAACATCAAGATCAAAAATTCGGGACGACGAATAACAAAGACATTTAAATTTTAATCAGAATTGTTATAGGAGTATAGAAGCAAGTTTCCAACATTAGAGAATAGAATGTTAGAGACTGAATTTGTCACAATATAGATTAAAAAATCCAATATTGCAATAATATCAAACAGTAACATGAGTGCAGTCAAGGATTTAGCATGAACTGAAATAATTAAAATTAAACTATCAATATTAGGACTGTCAAATGGAAAATCGAAAACTCAAGGTGGCACAATCAAGTCACCAGGATCCAAAATCTGAATAAATAAATTACAAAATCTCATAATTAACACCTAACCGCATCAGCATATAAAAAGCAGCATTTCTGTATTAAATACGTAATTTCAGGAAATAATACGGACTGTCCACTTAATATTCCCAAAAAGACAAAATAATAAATTTCTAACGAAATTAATGGTTGTACTTTTAAAGTGTTTCAATTCTGATTTTCCTTATTCTTTTGAATTGTGAACTACAATCGAAACTCAACAAAAGAATAAGTCTAATTAAGAAAATGAAGATATCTTCTAACATTTACAACAATATGTGAGCTGAGTAAAGTGTTACTGAATATTAGAAATTACAATGGAGGATCTTAATTGAGAGCGAAGCTTGAATCGGCTGCATCGAAAGCATAGATGATCAGTTTCTATTCAGACAAAAAAGTACCTAATTTAAAAATTGAATATCTAGTTTTTTTTTTTTAATATGGTAGTCCTCAAAACATTTTCCAATACATAAAGGAATCTTATAATAATTTTTCCCAGAACTGTGAAGTTCCACAAGCCTATGGATTTTTATATCTTCTGAAAGTCTAGTTAGTGGATCTTCACAAGAGGCTATTTTCGATAAATCTTCAGAAACGTTATCTTTATTTTCGAACCAATCTTTAGCAACTTAAATAAGAGGCAAATTTGATCATCTTTGCTGCATTCAGTTTCTTGTATACCACAAATGAATTAAATAACGTACAATTCAACATAAGCAAAAGCTTTTTTGACCGTTAGAAACATTTTCTTATAATCGGATTATACAACAGGTATTGATCAACCAAATCAACACAATTCATATAGATAATGTAGCCCATAATACTTTCTGGCTTTCTTATCATTTCACCAGGTTTTCGATTTTTTTTACTGGTTTCTACCACTCTCGCCTGGTGTATTGTTCTGTATTCCATGCATCAATTAAAATTTCACTTTTGCGCAAGGAAACATGCTGACCTCTTCTTAACTTATTTTTTTTATATCGTGAAGCAACCCACGATTTTCTCTTAGAGTATCACAAATTCTTATCTTCCTAGAAAGTAAATGCTCTGCTAATTCAACACTATTGTAATAGTTGTCCATGTAAACATGCTGCCAATTATTTTCATATGTATCTAAGAGAATGTTTACGAGATTTTGCAACTTTTGTCCATTATTGCTTTAGAATTTAAATTTAGTTATGTATCCACTTTTAGATTCGCAAATCATTTTGATAGAAACTTAGTCGGCCTCCGTACGGTATCGTTACCTCATCCAAAGAAAAATATTGTTTTGGTTTATAAGCCTTATAAAATTTATTTAAAAAATATTCTTCTCCTGGGTTTTGAAGATTCGGTCTACGTTTTCAGGCATTTCATCATTATTAGAAAATTGTAACGATTGTAATATTTGCCTGAACTTATTTGAAGGCATGACTACCAAAAATTGGCGTTTTAATCTGTAGATCAGTAGACCAATAGTCGTTTATGCTGGTTTTCTTTACTTGTCCTATTAAAATGTTCAAATCAAGGAACTTGTGCATTTCAGATATAGTAGTATCTTTCCATTGTTTAATCTTTTTCACAAATTTTTTATTTGTGCATATTTTGCATATGATACCTGTTTCATTTGTTAATAATTTAAAAAAATCGTCGTCAATAAATCTATTCTATCTGATACATATTCTAGATTTCTTGGAAAAACTAACTCCATCATTTCCCAAAAATAAATTTATATTAATATCACTATAATTTTCTCACCAGTAGATAGTTGAATTATTTTCTTCACTTTCAAATTCTGCATCATCTGAATCACTAGTCTCAGAATCACTTACAATATGTACAACTTTTCTTTTTATGTTAATTAGAAAGTCTGAATCATGGCTTTAATATGTATTATTTTCATCTCCAAATAATAAATCAGCATATAACTCATTAGTTTCATTACAAATATTATTCCACTCAAAATGGTCGTTTTCCATTATAAAGCTGGGTAAATAATTATGTTACTTATATTTTTTTTTAACTAACTGCCTGATAATTAAACATACTGATTGTGACAAAAATGTACTACTACACCAGCGGCTACTGTATTTCGAATAAAACTGACGTATTACTATGTCAACCACCAGTAATAAGTTGATTAAAGTGACAATCGTTGCAATTGATTTGCATTATGTTTGTATAGTTAAATCATTTTGAGTGTAATTAACTATAACAAGACTAAATTTTACTATAAATCTATAACATTTTATTCAATGTATTTATATGAAAACTAATCAATACGAGTAAAAATATATATTCCTTATAACAAAGTTTCTATTTTGCACTACAATGTGTAAGACATTGAAATATGAGATAGATTGGCTGGACAACAAAGAAATTGATGATGCTGATGATATTTGCATAGTAGCACCCAATTCCGTTAAGATTTGCGATGAAGATTCAGCGAAAGAGAATGTCTTAAAGACAATATTACACAATGGGCCACAGTTTGCAGCTAAAGCTCAGATTATTATGAGAATCCAGGGTCCTAAGGTAGAAAAAATTCCATTTTAAATATAAAGCATTTTTTACATCAAAATAAGCTTGATTAGGCTGCCAATTTAACAAATATTTTTTTATTTATACATTACTGTGTAAACAATAGTCTGGAATATAAATGACTTGCAGGAACACCTGAGCGAACTAAAAAAAAATTTATAAATTAGTAAACTTGACATCATAATGATCTCTACGGCTCACTGCACAAAAGCACACCCAAATATAGAACCTACATAACGAATCACCCAAGGTATAAAACACACAAATATCCTAAATAATATTGATGCCTAAGCCAAGTAAGAAACAACAGTAGGTTGTGAAGTAACAATTACTTCCAATCCTATCCAAAACATTTGCAAACACATACAATAAAAAAAAACTAAAGCTGGTAATCCTTAGCACTCCAAATCATCCCAAACCATCAATTCGGATTTAGAACTCAGGGCGATACGATACATCAAACACATATACATGGATATCAATCACAAAAAATACCATAGTGCTGCATTCCTCGGCATAAGCCAGGCCTGTGTTACATTGTGTCACATCGGACTAGAGTATAAAATGAAGAAAATCCTTCCACATCTATATTCTTCTCTGCTCAGAAACTATATAAATAGACATTACTTTGTAGGTAAGAAGAGTAGGGAAACTTCAGATTTGTATATTATCAGGCAAAACAGGAACATCTGCAGATACAGTCGTACTGTCTTCGCATCAAAATCCACATACAGCTTCTATAAACCTTCAAAACAAAATACAAATTGATTAAGAAAATAGCGCATGCGAATTAATAATAAAAACAAATTCACATGCATTACACATTTAGTAGAGAAATGTCTTCTAAACAAAACCAACAATATTAAAATTCCAGAAGCTGAAGATGTGAAATATTTGTGAGTGCATTTGGATCGTTGACTCACCTGGACAAATCACATATTTACAAAACTTAAGTAACTAGGGATGAAAGAAATGTACTGGCTGATTGGAAGAAAATCACAGCTTTCTTTGGAAATCAAAACACTAGTTTAAAAATGTATTTTGAAGCCTGTATGGAGTTATGGAATAGAATTTTGTGGGTAATTGCTGTGATTTCAATCTAACAGACTTTAAATTCAGTATTTTTATTGAATGCTGTTTGCATGTCTTTATTGTAGCTTGCCACATTGATAGCTTATTGTTTAAAAGTGTAAACAAAATGCTAAATAAAGGAGTCCAATAAAAGAAAAATAAGCTGTACGTAATAAAATTAATAAAAACTTCATTTTGATAAAGAATTATTGTTACAACTTAGAATTCAGGTAAAAAGTTTTAAGTGATAGCTAATATACAACAAATCTTTTTAGTAACTGTTTGTAGTAAAACCAAAATTTACAATTCAGTTTTTATGATTGCTTCTATATTTTTGATTCTTGTTATGACTAAGTTTAAAAATTATAGCATTGTTATCAAGTTTCTCCGAAATAATGTTAAAGAGAAAGTAAATATTAAATAAATTAAAAAAATAATAATCAGAAAACTATTACAAACTATTATTAACAGAACCAAGAGAACTGTTTACAAAAAAATCAATGACAACATCACACCTATTCATGCAATGAAAAATAAAAGATCTCCAAAATGTGTACCCAAGAAAGATTGGAATAAATTATAAAAACAAGTTATTTAGACTGACCCCACAGAATGTTCGAATGAGTAAATAAATGGAGACACGATCACAAAAGAATGGACCAGAGGATAAATTGTATGATTTACACACAAAATGTATATTAAAATTGAGATCAAATCCAGTGAAACAATCTCTACATCACCGAGATTACTACATGGATGTCCGACATCATCAGATCAAAATGTACAGAACTACGTAGGTGGTAAAATATTCAAACAAATGCAGTTGGTTCCGATTTAAGCCAATTAAAACACAAAGTTTGATTTGAAACTTATAGATTTAACTGCTAATCAAGCAGTCTTTATTTGCGTTAAGTAAAATTTCATTTAGCTTGCATTTAATTCTTTTGACCTCTTATATACGAACATATACTTCCTTCAGTTGTACGTTTCATACTTTCAACATAACAGGAGTGCTTTTATTGTCAGGTCTTTTAGACAATTTTAATTGAGAAAGAGGAATGTTAACTGCCATTTTTGTGCACAGATACCTATGCCATTATAAAAAAGTTTTTTATCAGCATACAATAATTAAAACTCAATAACATTGCAATAATCAAAGCATTTTAAAAATTGTACAATATCATTTGAGACCAAATAAGTAGTTTATTTTCTTTAAAATACTCGCAATTACTCAGTTACTATCCAAATAATACGAAAACTAGTCATACTATAAAGTCAGCAGTTCTACACAATTTTTCAAACAGATAACAAGAGTATTTTCCTTTGTTGTTTTGTTTTTTGCTTTGTCTAATCTCATGAATAGTTATGATGGATATGTAGGAATAGATGCCCGACTAGATATAGTAGAGCAAGCATTGTTATGGTATAGTCAGCTTGATATTTATAAGCTGACTCTCAACAATATAATTTTTACAAGCTGCAAGTCAAAATAGAAGCAAGTAGCTGAAAGAGTGGCAATACTGTCTTGGGACTTTTATTAGGATTTGCCTGCTGTAGTTAAAGAAGCATATGCTGATGACGTAAAGCCAAAAACGTTTATAGACAAGCATAGACATTTCATTTGTAACATACTATTAGGTTAGTGCATAAGAAAATTCAGATTTTGTTACATGCGGTTTGTCTTCCTGTTTTCATTATACTTTTGTTTTTGGCATAACCTCGTTTATAGTCGTACTGACCATTGCCAGAGTCACATTTCAACAAAGGAGATTTTCTTGAAAATGATCCCTTTTGTTATTTGATTTGAGTTTTGTACTGGTATGAATTTTAACGATATTCACATTTTTTTTGTATTAGTATAAACTTGGTAATAATGCTGCAAAAGCTGCACGCAACATAAATCAAGTGTTTGGGGAGCGATCAAAAAGTGCATCATTGGTTTGAAAAATTTAGGTCTGGTGATCTTTTTACTACAAAATTATCCGTGTGGGAGGACCAAAACGTCTGTGAAAAATGATGTTCTGAAGGCATTAGTGGAAGCTGTATCCATGCGAGAATTCTCTACCAGGATAAAAGTTGACCATACAACAATATTACAACATCTTTCTGAAATTGGCAAGGTGGAGAAAGTGCATAAGTGGATACTGCATGAACTAACCGAGCAAAATAAGCTGGATCGGTTGACCGTATGCTCATCGTTACCATCCATATTTCATGGAGAGTCATTTTTCAAATGAATTATTAACTGTGAGGAGAAAAGGGTTGTGCACAACAGGAAATGGTGTGTTTGGTGGCTTGATTGGGATGAGATTTGTGCCCATACTCCAAAGCTATCACATCACCCACAGAAGATTTTAATCACAGTTTAGTGGAATGCGACTGGAGTAATTCATTACTACTTCCTTCGAACTAGGGAGAGAGTTATGGCCGAAAAGTATTGTCAGTACATTGATGAGATGCATGATTAATTGAAAAATATATGCCCATCACTTGTCAATCGGCATGGCCCACTACTTATTCATGACAATGCTCGGTCGCATACATTGCACAAAATTGCGAAACTAAATTAATTGAAATTTGAAGTTTTGTAGCACCCAGCCTATTCACCGAATCTCTTGTCAGCCGACTTTTATTATTTTTTTAGAACCGATTTTACGAGTTAAACGGTATGAAAATGAAGAGTTTGAAAAATTCGATTTCAGAGTTTATTGATTCTAAAGATCAGAATTTTTTAAAGACAGGCATCGACACTTTAAAGTATCATTAGGAAAAGTGTATTAAAGTGAGTGGAAAATATTTTGATTGAATAAACAGCTTTTGAAAAAAGATATGCAGTTTTATATATTAACGTAAAAATCCGACATTTCATATGCACCAACCTTACATACGTAATAATACACACTATTTGAACACATTTATTAATTCCATTAACCATATTAATACTTTTTAACGTTTAACTGTATAATAGGTTTTTAGCTTTGTGTGTGTGTGTGTGTATCATACATATACTTATATTAAGTTGTGATTGAGACAATCGTGGTTTTAATCAAGTACATTGTATATAAAAAGCTTGCATAATTCAATTTAAGAAATAAGTTTGTTTAAGAATTTTATAAGATTTTAAATAAGCAGAATTTATTACAAATTCTATTTAAAGTTCAATAATGCTTTGAAACCACAATTTTTATTCCACTATTACATGAAGTTACATGGCATGCTTGTCACACAGTATGTGCACTATATCGGTATTCAATTATGGCAGCATATTTTATTGCAACTCTCAAAGGCTAATTTAAAAAAGCCATCCTTGTGATAAATGTGTGAGATTCTGAAAGTGAAATTTTCTGTATAAAGCTATTTGCGATCTATCAATGGATACACAAACTGGTAAACATAGAATTAACAAATTTGTCTATAAAACATTAGCTACGCTAGCACTAACGACAATTGCAATAGAATCACTAACTCGCTAACGAACGTTTATATCGAAATGAAGGAAATACAGCATACAATGTTTTTAGATCGTTAATAGTAAGTTTTTAACAGTTCATTACAGGCTAAAATATAAGTGGAATTAAGGATGAAAGGGTGGTCGGTGTTGATACTAAGGCGAATATGTATAAGGAATAAGATAAAAATTGTACGTAATGTAATATTTCCACTTATTGGAGGTCTCGCCCGGAAGAATCGTTATGACCTTGAAAGGCAAGTTTCAACACGAGGAACATTGGTCAATTCAATAGGAAAGGGGCGACATGTGCTCCAACAGTTATAGAAATGATTATTGTTGAGGCAGCAGAGTTGATTAAACGCCCTAAAAATTGCAACGTCATTGACGAAAAAGGGGACAAGACATCAAAGTTTGGGGAATAAATTTGCGGGGAAGAAATCGGAATGTACTCTGGAATAAAAGCGTCGTGGGCAAACTGTATTTAGCAAAGCATTTGAAATAGTGTAAAATGTAGTGTCGTAAATGAAAACATCGGGTTTACGTCAGCCTTAATTCGGCAGCCATTTTTAGTGGAAACAAATCACGAATAGATAGTAGAATTCACACATCGATTTTTTTCCTACAAGAATTGGGACAAGGTAAAGATGATTTTTCGGCAATCTGTTGAATAGACCGAGATGATGGCGATGATGTTGAGTCAAATCCATCGAGTACCTACTTTGGTATTGGTTTCTGTAGCAGCAGCGGCAACAACAAGATTGCTCGTCGTCGTCGTAGTCGTGTTGTGGAGGAGATCTTGTTGGTGTTGCAGGACGTGTTGGACGTCTCTTTGTTGAGACTGAGGCGATTTTGTCTTGTCCGATTTGTCCGGAGCTTTGGGGGTCTTGTCGTTTTCGGGATAAGGTGCCATCTTCGCCTCTGGTCCGCTCACTCGCCAACCGCACTCATACGGCACCTCTACTCGATCATCATTTCATTCGCGATTTTCGACCGCACACCGACACTTCCACTCTCCCTGTTAACTTCCTAAACAGGACACGAGTCCTCAACGCTCGCTCGCTCTATGGTTCCAAAGCTCTTTTCTAATAAACCACATTTTCACCGACGGCCATTACGAGACATTTACAAAAAAATATATATCTCTCTCTACTCTAGTGCTGTGTAACCTACGGTTGGTATTCCACCCGACTAAAGCGCCACCGTTTCACTGGTTTTAACTACCAACCGTTCAGCGCACCCGTCGAGCGTAGACCTACGTCCCCTTGCAATAACCCACTTTATCCTACGATATTACACTGAGAACCCTTACCGTACATGCATCCGGAGGCCAAGGGGCCCGATTTACCACAAATCACTATCACTTTTTACCGAGCATTCAGCAGCTCACACTCGAAATATCGTGCGGAACTAGAGTACAAACTTCTGGACCACGCGAAACAATATGCTTAATAAATTAAACACCGCTTGAAACAATAAACTTCGTTTAAAATATCGCAGGTTAACCAAAATCGGCCTAAATTTTCAAACTTTTGGCAAACGACAACAGCTGCTGCCAACATGGCCATGCTAACCATTACCAACCAAAGTCCTCATTTCGCTGAACTAACCCGGCCAAAGACAACCCCGCCAAATTTAAAATGCTTGTATGAAGATAATCTCAAATGTCTCCACTAAACGTCCTCGTGTATATAGTGTATATGAACATATAATAAGCAGAACAACAATTTCAATGTTTAGAGTTGAAATTATTTGGTCAGGTTGCTAGAAAAATCAGATTTTATTATCGAAAACGAATTTATTGGAACTATCGGAACAGGAACAACTTAATTATATTTTTAGGCGTGTCAGATTTTCTTCTTTTATAAACTCCTTGCCTGTTAAACAGTATTTGTCTTTTCATAAGCTGTTTTTATCAAAATGACTATGTCTTAGATCGTTTACAATTGCAACAAACATCTTTTAATATTTAAAATATAGTTTATAAATGTATATATTTTCAAACTCAGCCTTAGAGTCTTCAATAAATTGTGAAAATGAACAACATAATTAAAAAAATGTTGTTACTATAAAAGAGAAACAACAACTGGATCAACTGGAACATATATATGCTCAAAAATCTGCACTTGAATTTAACAAAGTCAACATGCAGCTTTGTAATTGTTTGAGAAGGAGTCTTTTATCACAGAAAACAGACAAAAGTTACATTCTTATGAATTAGTTGTCAAAAGCATGCTAAAAGCACAGTATGAAACTAATATACTGTCTTTGTTCAACATATCACATATTTAAATTTGCAATTCAATGTTGAAAACAGCTTAGCTATTGTCATATAAATACTTACGGGTGAAAAAATATGGAAATTAAAAGGTATTTTAATGTAAAGAATATATTCTTGTTGACTAGAAAATTAAATACTTTGTTGGAAATTTTCTTGATTATAATCACATCTTAAAGATTTGCAATGTAAGATTTAAACTATTAGGATTGGAATTCCAAAATTTCAATATCAATATCAACAATTCGAGATAGAATATTTGGAACGCCATGATTCAAGTTTTACAAAATCGAAAATGTGTAGCACGGAATTAATGTTCCAAAATAGGCTGTGCAGATTTTTAAGTTTTAAAATGCGAGATTCAGTATTTAAACTTTTAAAATTATAGATCCAAAAATACTGAATAAAAATATAGCTCCTGAAAATATCACTTAAAATATCATAAATCATAATTTCGAGAACACAGCTGTTGATTAATGACGAAACATTGAGGCCTACCCAGCTAACAGGTTTAATTAGGTTCAAGAATCGAGGATGAAACATTTAAAGTATCACTGATTCATTTTTAAAAACTCAGAATAATTACAGAAAAATTAAATTTCCATGATTAGAGAATAGAATCAAGAGATGAGGATAAGTATTTCAAATTTACGGATTCTAAAATTAAATACTGTAAAAATCGAAATAGAGGTTTGAGAATTAAATATAAGTCAACATTTAAGAATTATAACTTGAACATTGCAAAATGAAAAATCTTTCGACACCAGAATTGTAAATCTGTGACTACAAGTTCAAAATTTAAACGTAAATTTAAATCTATTAACTGACACCCTGATACCTAAAAACAAGGTTTCAGAACAAATCATTCGGAATTAAATTATCTGGTTATCGGCATTGGCAACTCAGAATTGAGAATCAAAGTAGGATCAATCGTGCAAGATAACAGAATGAAATATTTCAAATATTAGTCTGATATACCAGTTTAGACGCTTTTGCTTTTTAACTCCTCTTTGCAGTTAGGCTTAAAGCGCGATTATCCCTTAACGCATTTTTACTCTACAAAGAGACGAGCGAGCAATGCAAGCCAATCCCAAGTAAGCGAAGCTATTCCTTCATGTACTCTGATTCCCCGCCTGCATAAAAAAATTGAAATACAAAGAGATATAGCAACGAAAGTTCAAGAACTGAACAACGTTTCCAAGATATACACGATATGGTTCAATTTTCTGTTTTCAGTTATTTGTGTTTTTTATTTCAGTCGATTAAATGTGAATTTTTTTAAAATGACAAAATAGCTATTTCCAATTACTCAAATTCTAGTCACAAAGAAGTTCGAAAAGTTGTTCTAGCAAGTAAATTACTGGAAAGCATGAAGTAGCACATATTTATGCAAATTGTTAAAGCAAGTAAGAAAAATATTACATTGCAACTTTTAATAATCCATAGTCTTATTTTACTTATTTTAAGCTATGTAGTAAACAGGTACTTTAGTGTTCAAAGATGTTGAATCAATGATGTTGTAATAATAACTTACATAATCAACATTTTTCATTATCTCAATGCTTTCCTTACATTACATTTTAGAATGTAAAAACTATTATCCTACCTACCCTCCGCGGCAACCCACCGTACGATCATCGCGTATTTCGTAACTAAACCTGCATCGTCGTTTCCTGGCCCGTCCTGCAAAATGTCAATACTTTAAAAACCGATATTCGGCTTAATCAAATTATTACGTTGTAACGAGGCCCCCACAGTTTACATAACTTCATTAACTACACGGTCTCAGCCATGGATAAAAACGAAGAAAACATTTTCCTCTTCTGGCCCAACATCATAGGTAATTTTCTTGTTCCTTCAGCATAAACTATGGCCCCCTTGTAATAACATTTAATTTTCATGATTTGCAGGATACGCTCGGGTCGTCCTAGCTATAATCTCGTTCTACTATATGCCTACCCACTATGCCATATCGTCCACTTGCTATGTTGTTTCGGCTTTGCTGGATGCGTTCGATGGACATGCAGCGAGACATTTCAATCAAAGCACTAAGTTCGGAGCCATCCTCGATCAGCTGACCGATAGGTGTGCCACAATGTGTCTCTGTGCTGTCTTGTGCCAATTCTACCCACAGCATCAGTTTTGGATCCTCCTCTCTATGACCATAGACATTGCGTCTCACTGGATTTATCTCCACTCGTAAGTGGAACACATCGTTTAACAACCCGCAAGCCTCTTCTTAATCCAGACTGTTTTCTAGTACTTTACTGTGTTACAGATCTTTGCTGCAAGGGAAGACTAGCCACAAGTTCGTGGATATGTCGGAGAATCCAATAATGCACCTGTATTACACCAATCGCCCAGTATTATTCTTCATGTGCGCTGGAAATGAAATGTTCTATGCTTCCTTGTACTTGCTGCATTTCACCTCAGGACCTCTTGGTAAGATTTAAGTGTTATCAAATGATTAATCTACTGGCATGACCTTATAGTTCTAAAATGCTTATAATATTATCATTTAACTTTGTAAGTCACTTTTTCTATAAATATATATCAACTCGTAATATCTTATGTTAAAAATATTCTTCCTATATGAATTAACCAATCAGAAAATTCCTAGCACTTGACATATCATAAATTTTTAACAGAACCGCTTTTGATTGGCTATCATATTCTGAATGAGATTCCAACTTAATTTCAAGTTCGTCAACTACGGTTTTAATTACTTTATATGACAAACATATGTATCAATCTATATTTCAGTTGTTGGAATGCCCCTCTTCAAGATCTGCATTTACCTCTCGGCTCCGATTGCAATAGCAAAATCAGCAATCTCCGTGTTGCACTGCATAGTCGCCTGTAAAAACCTGGGGATTATTGATGTGAACGAAAGAAAGCTTCTCAAGCAGAAGAAGTCTTAAACCATTCGAAATGTTACTTAATTGTGTTAGTGTCATTATTTAAACAATTGATCGATTCCTCTGCTCTTCCAAATTTCAATGTTGTTTCCACATTTTAATGTTGTCAAAATGTTGATACTAACTCTCTTAGTTGCATTAAGGAACGTATTGTATTTCCCGACCAGTAATAAAACCAATATTTTGTACATTCTAAGCCAAAGTGTAGATCTACATTTTAAAATGCATTTATTTTTGTTACTTATTAGTTAATATTATCTAATTTATATATGACTGTTTTGCTAGAATTAGCTTTAGATTTAAGTAACAGTTGGTCCCTATGTTGGTTGTGTATTGTGCATTTCTAGAGTGCTAATTCTATATGTTATAGATAACATTTTGAACAAACTGAATAATAATGTACCTTTTAAAAATACTGTGTTTAAATTAAGGTATGTTTGATAAAGAAATAAAATTTTATTCTCTCATTGCTCCACAAATACAAAACTTGTACCTAAATATTAGATAATACAATAACACAGACTTGAAATTAACACCTATCATCCTCCTTTTACTTTCGTCTTTGTTTCCACTTCTTTACGTCGCTTCAATTGCATCTCTTTTTGTTGGGCCAAAACTTTTTGGAAGTTTTCTTGTTCTATTCTGACATCTGTAACAAAGGAAAACATGTATTCGAGTTAAAGTACTATAGTGTAAAGAGGCGTACCCTCAGGACTGGCTTCTTCTCCTTCTGAATCTGTGCTACTCTCATTAGCGGGATGCCGTAGGTAAATTTCGGAAAGTTCTGACTGTCCTCCGGTTATGACTGAAGATTCTGCATTTTCCACATCCATTTTTTCGTGTGTCTCTTCAGATTGTGCCCTGATTTTAAGCCACTCTTCCTTATAGTCTCTGTGCAATAAATTATGATAAATTATTCACTAAGGTAGGTGAATCCAAATTGTTATTTGCATGTTATTAGTGATTAATACCTAAATAAATTAACAATGTTTTAGAATTTTTACAAAATAAAATCTCTTCAATGATGTAGTATTGTTCAAAACATATGTCATAGATCTCTTGCACTCCCAAGTTGTTTCACTACTGTTTTTTTTTTACTTTTCATATAAATTTTACAGAACCTTGATGGTCTTCATTAGTAAAGATTCTTGTTTACTAATAAAGCAAAACTAAAGAATAGAAGCAAATTCAACATCTAAAACTATTGATTAATGTTTCAATAATAAAATTACAATTGAACAAATAAAAGACACTATAAAATATAAAATAATATACAAACCACGATAGAAATTGGGTACAAAACAAACCTAAGAAAACAAGTAAGAATAAGAACTAATAACTCTAATAAAAATCTTTTCATCCGTATCGAATTCTTGATTTTTCATTTTTGCCATTATTATGGACTATACAAAATATCATTAAATTTCATTACAATCCACAGGAAACCAAGTGTTGTTGCATTTTCATATTCTGTTTGGACTGGTTTGTACTTGCTGTGCGTACCGATTAGTCTCAATTACAGGTATTTTCAGGCACATGTTACCAAATGTCATTAAATATATCTGTTTTTATACATGAATCCAACTTTGTTCCAAAAGTGTTTTAGACTATTTTTTGTTTTGTTCAAAATTCAGGGATCTCGGAGGTAATCTGTATCAATGGTATCATCCAAAATAATTAATTACTTGCATTTTATTTTTGTAGAAGTATTACAATGCAATAAGATAATTAAAAATTTGGATATTTACCCCGAACACTAACAGGTCAGTCTCGTGAGAAACAGTTTTGACTAGAATATCGAACCACAAGTCTCACACATGAGTATAGCTTGAAACAAAATGATGCACTCAAGAACTTACAATCAGCAACCTGGCATAAATTTCACATGGACTACAGCCTGCAGAAAGAGGAGAAAGAACAAAAAATAACATTATCCAAAAGGAGTGAAAGATAAAAGAAAGCAGATCAAAATATGAAATAGGACCAAAGGTGAATAGCTGTGGATCAAGACTGTAGATTTGACAACACAAAAATGTCACAAAAAATAAATCTGTAGAATGGGAAAGTGTGAATTGAGACATTGATGATAGAAAAAATGAATATACACTTAAAGATATAGGTGATAAGCCACAGCAGATGAACAGTAATGTTGAAGTCTTATTGTAGAGATAAATGTGTTGAAAAATGAGTTTCTGAAGAAAACTGTAGACAACTAATGGAGACAAAAGAATTTTTGGAGAGGAAAACAATAACAAACATCTGATTTAAAAGTACTCTAGGGTTAGGTTAATGACAAAATTCAAAAGACAAGACAATAGTTAAGGGTCTTGCTGCGCTACACTGGGGCTTCGATAGATTTGACACGATGGGAAAAATCGAGAAATACAGTTGTTAAAGATGCAATAATAATCACACTATTAACAAGCAGGGAAAACTAGAAATATTAGCTCGGATTCAAATTTAAAAAGGTCACATAAAAGTTATATTTTTATTTTCACTTCGCATTAAATTTGCAACCCAGTTTTCTGTCAGTCACTGCAATGTCCACTGATTTAAACATGAACTACCTATATTTCTAGAAATGTCACTCTTTCAAACTCCATGTTGAACTGAACTGTCTTTAGAAGGTAACATTTATTGGGGTATCTTCTCGATTGTGCTGTGAGTTAAAATATTTTCACTTTGGTAGAAGAACCCAGAGCATTACTAGACGTACAAAGCAGAGATTATTCGTGTTACAAATGCAAGAAAGGAAAAAACTAATACTATTCCAATTATACCAAAATCAACTAGCCAACATCCCTACAGCAGCCTACTCAGATGTGACACATGACAAATGGAAACAAAGATAAGCAAATGGATAATAATAAGAAAAGTAAGAAGTCCTAATGATAATATTCAGCAAAGAGAAACCAAAAATAAACTAATATAGGTTAAGTAACACAACAAAGACGATCAATAGATTTAAACTTCAATACAAATGACGATGCAGGCACAGTTAAAAATTTCGAATCAAGACCCATATTCACCAGCAAAGTTGCTGGATACAATAGCTGAAAAGAGTTTTGTACTAAAAGCTCCAAGCAATAAACAAGTCAAAATTTAACCAGAAACAGGTGAACACGACATGAAAATAATACACACACACACTGAAGAAAAAACACAATTTCATACTTATCAACCCAAAAATAAAATTGGAGTAATATTAAAAATTCTTCAACACTTCACAAATATTAGAGCAACTATGAAAAATGTTCAAGATCTAAGCCATGACATTAAATGAGTAAGGAACATTAAACATAAAACATAAAAACCCTTAACCTTATTCTTCATTGACTTAAAAACCATATGATAATAATAAAGAATCATACAAAATCAACTCTTTATGAATACCATCGTTGTCTTCTAAGCACCTAATGTGAAAAGTGAAATCCCCCAATGCACAGTGCCAAAAGTTTGGTCATACAAAAAACTTCTGTTATACACTTTTGAGATGTGCTAAATGAATAGGCTTACACGTAATTGCTGAATATAGAAGAATCTCCAAAGACAATCATGTGAAATGCAACAACTGTGACCCCCCTCCTCCTAACTATACTGAATGTATTATACTTAACAAAATGTAGCAGAAACTGCACCAACAACTAAAACAACATGACAATAGAATATGCTCAAGAACAAGTATAATATTAAGCTTATTCTATGTGCACGCTGCACAACAAAGTAAGTAATTCAATCCGGATCAACAGGCTCACACTAACATGTACCCAACATAAGCAAATTTTATAGGTCTGTGTATGGAATACAAATGAAGCATGTCAACATGCACAAGAAATAAAGGACTTCCTGTATATCAACATCGATGTATTTTTCCTATCTGCGACACATTTCAAGCAGAAAAGCTACCGTAATTTCCCAAGTATAAATTATATCAAACTAACCATCCGGATGGGGGCACATGAATAATTATAAAAGACACTATCAAACTGCACTTAGCAGAAAATTTCAACAAGGTGTACCTACAAGCAACTACTGTAGCAATAAAGAAAAAAAAATCGTGTAATGCATTGTTTTTAACTGGTAGCACTAGTATACAAGTATTGCAGTATTTTGTTGATTGTGCCATGAGTTAAACCGTTTTCGGTTTGGTTACCAGACGTACGAAGCTGGATTATTCATATTACAAATGCAAAAAAGGAAAGAACTAATACTAGTTCAATTATATCAAAACTCTTTAAAGAAATGCAGAAAAATGAGCTAAACTTAACTATAACAAAAGAATGATCAGTGAATGGTTACATGAAGCAAACAAATTTGGAAAAGGGATACAATATAGAGAAAAAGTAGATCCTCAGACATCAAAATGAACAGTGGGTCGAGGTAACTGATGTGAGATACACTGCAAGAGTAACTTTGCAAAATCACCAGAATTACCTGGAAAAATAAAAAAGACCATAGACACGAAAAGCAAAAACCAAACCATGGAATGTTATTCGACTTTGGCATTATGAAATAACTAATACATACCGTGATGAAAAACAGATACAATATAGTATAGCAGGAAATAAACAAATGTAACAGATAAAGAAATCATGGAAGTAGTTCAATTCATGTCGTGTCATAGGGAAAGACAAGACAGAAGATCATGGACTGGTAATGTAAATATTTGATTGTCTTTGTGACCCATTTTTTTATAAGAAATTATAATATTAATATTTTATGTAGTCTAGTTCACTGTTATTAAATGAGACAATATTTAGCAAAACGTTTTCAGCAAATATACCATTTTCAGAGCTTTACTTAATTGCATATAAATATATAATTTGATGTTTATAACGAATGTAGAGTTTGGGAGTTGGACTTGGTCATTAAGGTTTTGACTGTTTTACCTAAAGGAGGATCTGAGCAATATCCAAATAGTTACCTTTGTTAAGAAAATGACAGAGCTTCATTCTCTTAACAAGGTCAAAATTATGACTTTCTGTTAGCACATGTTAAGCGAAAATTAAGTTAAAGTCCACTTGAAATTTATCAATCAGATTAGTCATGTATTGGTCTAACACAGAAACAAGCATTGTAATTATATGACTAGAAACTACAAAATACAACTCAGTTCTTGCCAGGTATTCAACTTGTGCAAAAAATTATAATAAAGACTAAATTTGAAAGTAAGAAGAGCAGGTATTAAATTGGACACCACAGAGCAGGATATGAAACAAAGAAGGTATGTATTCAAGGTTTTAAAAGGTATAGCCAAACTAAACCATGAAAATTAATGTTCAAGCTTTAAGAAGAGAGATAATACACACAATATGAAATGGAATCGACAATAAGCAATCATCCACATTGCAATGCCTGTAAATTTATAACAATTAAGCATGTGACAGGCATACAAAGAAAAAGAAAGAAGTTGAGGGTGTGGCTGCTAAGGGGGGAAACTGAAGAAAATAGAGACACTGATAGCATGTTAAACGATGTAAAAAAAAACAAAAGAAATTTCTGAAGAAGATAGAGAAAATCTCAAGTCACTGTAGGGATAACAAAGTGTGGAACTTGTATGAAGGAACATTTAAAATGAGAAATGATCACTCAAAATACGTAATTCACGAGGTGAAAACTATTAATATTACACCTTGTCTCTATATATTTCCTACGAAAAATGAACTAAATGTGTTTACTTACCGTTCATATTCAATTTTAGCTTCATCGATCAATTTAAACAGCTCATCTAGGCCATCGCCAGTCGCTGCAGATACTCCACAAACCTTCAAGTCTTTATAGAATTCATCCAGAGTCAAAGCCATTGACCGAGTTAGATTACTGACATAATTATCATCGTTTTCAAGAGCTTCATGGAAGACTTCAAAGTCCCTCATCCAGTCCACTGCATATGTATGATCAACAATGTCGGTTTTGTTCATAACAACAATAAATGGTAAACGTGTTTTGTACAATATGGAGCAAGCGTATAACATATTAGACATAAATGTAACAGGCGATGTGCTTCTTACGGTGTCAATAACATACAAAATAACGGTAGGGAACGTAGAAGCCAGTGTTTCAGCAATTATGGTACCCGAAACAGACCAAGTGAATACTTCTATCTGACCTGGGGTGTCAATAACACAACACTCATTGGGGCTTGTTTCCAAATATTTAATTACTTCTGGAAATTTAGTTGCAAAGAGATTCAGAGATGTTACGATCGCCCCATTCGGACCCAATTTGTACTGCTTCATGACTTCTTTGTAATTTATTGTGTCCCTAATATCTGCAATGCAAACATTTTGTAAAAGTGCATCTTCTACAATAGCAATAAAAAGAGTTGCTTACCTATATTAGCGAAATATGGGACTTGGGCGCAGGCTGGATCCAAATTGACGATGTATGGTTTGTTATTGTCAATCGTGCTTAATCTCTGTACAAGAGAGGTTTTTCCAGAACCGGCCATTCCCAAAACTATCAAGCACACAGGAGGTTTTCGCTCGCCACTAGTGGATTCGTTCGACATTCTTTCGAATTATTTACCGTGTTTTTTTCCTAAGAAACTGGACTAAACTGAACGCAACTCGTGCGAGCTATTGTATACACAAAAGTAGGGTTAGGTTCTCAAGTCGGTAATAGGTTAGAATGCAAGGATACAACAAGTATAAGCTGAAGTGAGCTGAATGTCCGATACATCACTTTGAATTGAATATAGTAAGTTTTCTAATATACTAGAAGCCAATGCGCACTTAATTGCGCTTAGCTTGACCGATTTTTAAGAATATTCACCAATTATCATAAGCTAGGACATTTTTCTATTTGTCTACTTATTTATTAGTTGAAGACTGCAAATTTTGAATCTACCGCGTATTTTGTCAGGCAGAACTCTGAAATATACGAAGCAATTAGCAATTAGACGATCGTCTTTTGTTGGTGCTTCTGTGTCTTTTCTTAAATTCGGCATCTTCTCCAAAACACCGTGTCCGTGTGCTAATTTTCGCGTCCTCTCCTAACTTCGGTTTTTCCGAAGTAGAATGAAAATTGTGCAAGTGTTAAGTGCCGGTTTAGTGTTTGTGGCCATTGTTGTTACCTTATGGCACTAGAGCTCGCATTTGCAGAATTTTCAACGCTCACCGTTTTTGAAGATATTAACGTAACCTTACCACAGTAAGTTCGATTTTTTTACGAAATAATAATTTGTTGCTGCAACACTCTTTCTTTTTATCAATGCTTACAAAATACTTAATTCTTAGTTCAAACCGCTGACCCTAAGACTATTTTCTTGGGCAAATTGCCTTTAATGGGTAGATATCGTTAAAGAAAATTATTTTTGAAATTTTGCTTCTAAGGGAGAACAATGTGTTTGTAAGGACTCTTATTTTTCACTATTAAGAAATGTTATGAGTATGAAAATTACATTTTTAGGAACTCATTGTTTTTCTCGTAATTGCTGGTTCTTATTTTGTGAGATCAATGAAATGCTTTTTATTGTTTACGCTATATTTTGCTCGAGAGCTGACATTTTTCAACTTTCATTTTTATATTGTAACTATGGCCGACGCTACAGCCGCGCCAAATTCAAATTAATAATACTGACAACACATCGTCCACCTTGAAAGGTCAGGACTTTCAACTTAAATACTTCAATCACTATACAATGGGTAATAAACAAAGATTTTGTATCGGTCTCTTTAAAACATCATCGGTTGTGATTCGCACACTTATTATCCGCGTCTTCTTCAGAGTGCACAGCTTCTATTCTTCCGAGTGGCCAGCAAAGGGGTGGTGCGTTGCCTTTCTTGATGAACACCATGGCGCCAGGTTGAATAGGTATGGTCGGATTTGTCCATTTATTATAATGCAGAAGGTGGTTAAGGCATTCGTTCTTCCATCTTTTCAAGAAATGTTGAACCATGTACATTCTGATAATACTGCAACGGGCTTTTGATTGATATGGATAGTTGTCCAGGTAATACGGTCTGAGGTCTTCCAATTAAGAAATTACCAGGTGTCAACGGATTTAGATCGTGAAGATTATCGCTTAAAGGCCGCCAAGGATACAGCTCGTTTTTCCTTGTGGGAAAAGCGATGTTGTTGATCGTCCAGAACTGCTTGTCTTCTTATTCAAAGGTTGCGTTGTGTTTGTTGGTTCATGTCGTCCATCTAGGTGGTAGCTTGTTGTTGGTGTTTATTTTGCTGGGTTATTTTTTTTTTCCTACTGTAGGGTTATTAATGATTTCTGGTGGAGGGGAGGAGACTGAATGAGCCGAAGTTTGGACATGGGGGGGTGTGTGCTTGTTTGAATGTTGTGTTTTGTAATTTGGTGGTGTCAAGGGATGGATTGTTGTTGTTGTTGAGCCTTTCTAGACCGTCCTTGTTTAGGTGGTCGAGATAACTTTTAATAGTGGGGATGACGCATAGATTATGGAGGATAGTTATGGGGGTGTATTTAGGAAGGTTGGTGGCGAGGCGGAGAATTTGATTCTGGATTCTTTGGAATTTTTGGATGTTGGATGGACAGGTAGTGATCCAGGCGGGGGAGGAGTAGGTGATTGTGGGGCGGATGTACGCTTTGTAGATGTGGAGGATTGATCTCTGGGACATGGAGGGGGATTTGAGAAAAGCCTGTTGAGGGCTTTGCTGGCTGTGATTTTTGTGTGGGAGGTAAAAAGAATTTTCTTGTCGAGAGTGACGCTTAGGTATTTGATGGATGGTTGTATCGGAATGGGATGATTTTGGTAGATAATGGATCTAATTGGGATAGGGAAGGATTTGCAGGTGAAGATTATGGGTTGGGATTTGGTATGGTTAAGACGCATACCCCATTTTTTGAGGTATTTGTCTATCGTGGAGAGTTGGCTGATCAGTAGCTTCTCGACAAGAAGTGGGGAGGAGGTTGTGCAGATAACAGCTATGTCGTCTGCATATTGGGTGAGGGTGATGCGATGGTCGACAGGATCTGGGGAGGTCGTGGAGGTAAAGGTTGAAGAGGATGGGGCCCAACACGCTTCCTTGAGGGACACCGGCTAGGGAGGAGCGGGGGGTGGATAGGTTGGTGTTGATTTTGACTTGGAATGATCTGTGGGTTAGGTAATTTTGGATGAGTTTGGTGATATGGATTGGGACATTAATATTGGACATTTTGTGGAGGAGGGGTTTGTGAGGGACTTTATCGAATGCCTGTTCCACGTCTAACAGGAGCATTCTGGTGTACTTGCGGTGGTTGAAGTTGTTGAAGATTAGCTGGGATTGTATTAGGATTTGGAGTGACGTGGAGAGGGATTTGCGGAAGCAAAATTGGAAAGGGGGTAGGATGTTGTGATCTTCAATGTAGTCAACGAGTGGAGTGGAGTGGAGGAGGTGGATGGGGAGGTAGTTGGTGGGATTGTGGAGGTCTTTTTTGGGTTTAGGAATCATGACCACATGAGATTTCTTACAAGTCAAAGGGAAGTGGGAGAGTTGGATAAATTTGGTGAAGAGGTGAGTGATGTTAGGAATGATGGAGGGGGGGAGTTTGTTGAGGATGAGGTTGGGAATTTGGTCAGGACCAGGAGATTTGTGTTTGGAGAGGAGGTGTAGTTTTGAAGCTACTGTTTCAGGTTTTATGGAAGGAATTTCCGTAGGATCGGGAATTTGGTAATGCAGAGCGTCATGGAAAGCATCGCTGACGGTGTTTGTGTGGTTGTTGTGTATTTAAAATTGTCTGTATTTTTCTTCTAGGGTGGTGGCGAAGATCTCGCTCTTGTCAGAGTCAGTATGGGCAGTCTGGTCGTAATGGTGAAGAGAAAGGGAGTTTTTATTTTTTCTCCTGAGCAAGATGTTGGGGGCTTTGTATGGGTCTTCGGAAAGAGTGGAGATGAAGTCGTTCCATCTTTCTTGTCTGAAGTCTTTTACGGCGTTGCTGATTTGTGGTACTAATGCGTTCAGTTCGGTTTTTAGTTGGAGGAGTCTGTGGGTTTGGTAGAGTTTTCTAATGTTGTTTTTTTGGCGTATCATCTGGATGATGTGTGGTGGTAGAGAGAGATGATATGGGTGTGTTGTTTTGCGTGTACGTGTGGATTGTGAGAGTGCGTGTTGGGTGTGGTATTCGAGGCTTGAAGCTGCTGCGTCAATATCCTCAGGGGTGTTGATGGTGGGTGGGGTGTTACGATGACAGGTCTGTGGTCGGAGTTGAGATCTTCGCTCACCAGCAGAGAGAAGGTGTGGTGTATGTTTTTTGTCGTGACAATGTCCAGTACGTCTGGTGTTGAGCCGTTGTCGGGGTAGTGGGTAGCTTCGTCAGGTCCGTTGACGTTGATGTTGTTGTCGAGTGCGTATTTGGCGAGTGTAATGCCGTCACAGTTCCTTGTTCTGGAGTTCCAGAAAGGATTTTTGCGGTTAAAGTCATCCGCAAGGATGGCTTTGTCTGCTATGGCGTAGAGTTTGTCTAGGTCGGTGGTGTAAAGTCTCTTGTGTGGCGATTTGTAGATGGATGCTATGAGCATAGGAGCGTTGGCAAATTCTAGGGTGATGGCGGTGTGTTCTATGGATAGAAGTTGGATAGGCTGTATGGCAGAGTGTTTAAGGGAGGCCTTAACTATAATGCAGGTACCACCACCGACCGTGGTGCGATCGTTGCGGTTAGGCAGGGAGAAGGGGATAGAGGGTTTGAGGAAGGTTTCCGAAAGTAGCACATGACGTCTATGGAGTGATTATGGAGGAAGGCAAGGAGTTCTTGTTTTTGGGAAGTGACGGATTGTGTGTTGAAGAAGCAAATTTTTAGGGAATTCGGAGGAGCCATTTAGTTGAAGAGGAGGGTTATTGTTATGATGTTAAGGAAGGCGTTGGATTCGGCTTTGCATCTGTTAAAGATGGTCATGCCGACGGTAAGGACGGTAGTGATGTCGATATTTGAGAGGGATTGTTTGAGTTTATCGTAAAAGGAGGTGGTGGTGTTAGGTTGGGGGGAGGGGGTGGATTGAGAGTGAGAAGTTGAGGGTTGTGGAGGAGGTTTGGAGGGACTGGGGGTGGTGGTGGCTTGGGTGGGGCTGTTGGGAGCAGGGTTTCTGTGCCAGGGGTTTTGGGTGGGAGCTGGGGGAAAGGAGCGGCGATCGTTGATGTTAGAGGGAGTTGAGGTTTGGTTGGGCTGTTGGGGATATCTGAGGCGGGCTTTTGCCTCTTTATAGGCTTGTCAGCTTCTGTATGAGGCGGGGTGGTTAGCGCCACAGTTGGCGCATTTTATGTCGCTTTGCGACGGGTTTTGGCAATGTGAGGTTTTGTGTGAAAGACCACATTTGACGCATTTAGGCTTTTTGTAGCAATTGACCCAGGAGTGGCCAAACTGCTGGCAGTTATGGCATTGGGGAATTCTGGTTGAATGGTATGGCTCGAGTTTGATTGAGATATTAAGAATGGTTTTGAGATTTTCGATGAGAATGTTTTTTTCGGAAGATTTAACAGATATCAATATCAGTTATGTTGGGGCTTTTGGGTAAGTTTTGGTGTTATATATGCGAGAGACGGTTAGAACGGGGATGGACTGAGACTGGAGGTCGGCAGAGATTTCGTCGAGGGTTATGTCGAGGGGGATGTGTTTGGCGATGTATTTGACTGGTTTGTCGGATAAGAAGTTATAAGTGAAGAACGGAATATCAAATTTTTGAGTGTGGTGGTGGTGGCGGAGAAGTCGTGGGGTGTAAAGGTTTGGCAAGTGAGGTGGTCTTTAGTGCGCTTGAAGAGCGGCTTTATGGTTAGGCAGGAGACTAGTGCTTCGGCGATTTTTTTATTTTCATCGGTTTCGAGCAAGAGTACGAGGCTCTGCAGTAGGAAATAAGAATTTGTTATTAACCTGGATATTCTTGAGTGACTTTGGTAGTGATGGGATGGTTTCTGGGGGAGTCGGCAGTTATCTTGCACTTGGTTGAGGGTAATTTTGGCGAAATTGTTATTGGTGTTTCACTAGGTGAACTGGGCAAAATTTGGGCGGTGGACAAACGATGCTCAGTTGACGGCTGTCAGGTAGCGACTGATGTTCGCTTAAAGGAGTGTGGGGGCGGGAATTTAAACAAGCTTCAATTTGACTGGTTAAGGTTATTGTTTGATTTATTGTTAATACAGCTTCACCAATTATTCTACGCAAATGTGTTTTAACTGATCGTATACCGGCTTCCCAGAGGCCACTATGATGTGGGGCTCCTGGGGAGATAAAACTCCAATTGATGTCAATCCCAATGAAAAACTTATTAACCACATCAGACCAAACAATACTGAACAGGTTGCTATGGGTGCCATCAAAATTAGTACCGTTATCTGAAATCATTCTATGAGGCTTTCACCGTCTACTCACGAATCTGCGAAACATTGATACAAAGCACTCAGTGGTTAGATCGTAGGGTACTTCAATGTGAATTGCTTTCATCGCATTGCACACGAATAGGCATACATAGTTCTTTGTGATTCGCGGTTTTCTTAATTTACTTTCTTTTACCGAGAAAGGTCCGGCATAATCAACACCGCAGTTTTAAGATATAGGTGCGGGATTTACTCTCGATTCTGGTAAATTTCCCATTAGCGCGTCGGCAATTATGAAAAATTCTTTTGCTTAAATTTTTGCCTTTAATGGGCCAATATGTTTGTCTCAAAGCATATAGGAGCATTTGAGGCCCACAATGACATTGCTGTATGTGTTCATGCCCTGCAATTATGTCTACTAGTTTTGAAATGGAAGGCAATATGATTGGATGTTTTTGAACTTCATTTATCTGTGCTTTCTGTAATCCGCCACCTACCCTGTTACTCGCCGCTTTTTGCTCTGAGCAAATTTGGAATTTGTACATTTGAGGTGACCTCCGAGAATTGTTACAACCCTACAAAAACGATAAGAAACCGCCCCGCTATCGCCCAGAAAACCCGCCCCGACGCCAAGAGAAAAACCTGTCCCGTAATTCTTTTCTGAGCCCGGCCCCGAAATCCCAAAAAGTAAAAAGGGTATCATATCCTACCAATAGAACACCAAACACCACAATACACAGCCCATAGAGGCAGTTAAAGCCCCAGGGGACGGTCCCACAGGTGGGGCCTTCAAAAATAATAATTCTAGACTTTTCTAAAATTAATTCCATGGGATCCATGGATACGAGCATAACAATTCCTACTACCTCCCAGTGTCTAGATGGATTCCAAAATGGAATATTTCCACCAAAATTGAAAAAGAGAAGGGCTTCAACTGCCTCAAGCTCCTCTACAGTTTCCACAGGCAGCAGCAAGCCAAGCAAATCTCAACCCAAGCCGCCGCTAATATACATTGATACGGCCAACACCACCATGACGACTAGCAAAATTATAAAAGTGTGTCAATACGAGGTGTGTTCAAAAAGTATCGCGAATTTTGTGTTTTTTCAAAAATTATTTATTTATTCATGAATATCTACTTTGTCCCCTTCAAAGTAATCCCCATGAGATATTATACACTTGTACCAACGTTTTTTCCAATCTTCGAAGCACTTAAAAAAATAATTTTCCTTCATCTTGTTCAGCTCCTCCTTTGATGCCATCTTTATCTCGTCAATATTAGCGTAGTGTCGTCCTCTCATGGGCCTCTTTAGTTTAGAAAGTCGCAGTGGGCCAGATCTGGGGAATATGGTGGCTGCGGCATCATTAGTGTGTTGTTTTTGCCAAAAAGTTGCGCACAAGCAACGGTGTCTGAGCAGAGGCGTTATCGTGGTGCAAAAGCCAATTTTTGTTCTTCCACAAATCCAAGCGTTTCTGGCGGATTGCTTCACGGAAATTGCACATAACTTGCAGGTAATATTCCTTACTGACCGTTCTACCTCGTGGCAAGAACTCACGATGCACTACGTCCATGCAATCGAAGAAAAGGGTAAGCAAAACTTTCACAGTCGACCGAACTTGGCACGCTTTTTTCGGTCTTGGTCCGTGCGGTAGTTTCCATTGATATGATTGAGCTTTGGTTTCTACGTCATAACCGTAAACCCACGATTCGTCACCAGTTATGAGCTTCTGGAGCAAATATGGTCGTCGCGGACAGAGTCCAACAGCCCATTAGCAGTTTTCAAGCAAAGCTGTTTTTGGTCGAAATTGAGCAATTTTGGTACGAATTTCGCGGCGACCCGTCTCATGCCCAAATCATTGATAAAAATCGAATGGCACGAGCCAATCGATATGTCTAGGTCCTCAGCAACTTCT
>JAWQRO010000335.1:0-42600 GCA_033557835.1 Helochares maculicollis
TATATATATAAACTCTTAACTGGTCTGCAATATGGAATGCTTCGCGAACGCTTGAATTTTAAAATGTGAATTCATAATTAAAGGAAGGGTCCAATGTTAGAATATAAATTCATAACTAAAAAATGACATTTATGACTATTTATGAATTTTGATATTGCTATATTTTACGTGGTTAGCATTTTTGTAAAAATTTTTATTCCAAAGCCTATTAAAATAGGAATTTTTAAAATTATAATAATAGCACTTTCGGTGCTCCGATCATGTTAAAAATTTATATCTGTGAGTTTTCTGTGATAATTAAGACGTGCAACAAATTTCAATCGGATAGCTTAATTTTCAAAACATCTTTAGTTGAAAAAATTTCAAAACTGTGTAGGTAAACGGGTAGTTCCGGTGGTCATACATGCCACAAGAGTTGATACAGATCTAAGTTTTTACGATAATAGTTATACCAAATTTCATCGCTCTACCTCACTCGGAGGGAGTCAAGTGTGATGAGAAAGCCGCATGACTTACCAGGTGCGCAAGTTTAAAATGTCGTTTTTTTTCATAAAAATACGCAATTATTTAAGAACAATGGTAAAACATTTTTATTCAAAGTATTGGCCCACGCTTTTTCATTTCAACTTTCATCGAGCCATTTTTCTACACCTCGAAAGTCTTGAAGTGTTGCTCAGCCAGGGCGTGTCCCATCGATGAGAAGAGGTGATAATCAGAAGGCGTCAGGTCTGGTGAATACGGTGGGTGGGGTAGGAGTTCCCAACCAAGCGAAAAATCGTTTCTTTCACAACTTTGGCTGAATGTGCAGGAGTGTTGTCATGCTACAGAATGACTTTGCTGTCTTTGAGCTCATTCTGGGCGTTTTTCGATCAATGCGTGGTTTCAATTGATCATTTGTTTTCGGTAGCGGATTGTATTAACTGTTTCCCCGGGTTTGAGAAGCTCTTCTGATCCCACTACACCGGTAGCATTGTCTTCCTCCCAAAACGATCTGGTTTTGTACTCGATGTTGATGGGTGCCCTGGCGGTACCTACGATTCCTTACGCTTGGGATTCTCAAAATATATCCATTTTTCATCTCCAGTTACAACCCGATGCAGAAAACCCTTTCTTTTGCGGCGTACATGCAGCATTTCGCATACAGTTTTTCGTCTTTTCATCTGTCGTTCGTTCAGTTTGTGTGTAACCCATTTACCAACCTTTTGAATCTTTCCAATGGCACTCAGGCAATGGCTTGCCGAGTGACATTCAACTGCTCCGCCATCAATTGTCGTGTTTGTGCATCATCTTCGTCCAATAATGCTTGTAATTCGTTGTCTTCAAACTTTTTTGGTCAGTTTTCACGTTCTTTGCCAATAACATTGAAATCGACACTTTTGAAACGTTGAAACCAGAGTTCACAAGTCTCGATAATTGGAGCAAGATCGTAAGTTTCTACAAGAATTCGATGACTTTCCGACGCCTTTGTCTTTTGATTGAACAAGAAAATCATTACATGCCTCAAATGCTCTTTACTTGGCTCAAAATTCGACATGTTTAACACGAATAAAAAGTATGCTACTAGCTCGTAAACAATTAAACGAATATGACGTTTTGTATGAGGCAGTCTTACAAAAAGAATGGCGTTTTGGGTTCAAAGGTTGCTTCAATAGATTTCATGCGCCATTTCTTGACAACAAAATGACTTTTAAACTTGCGCACCTGGTATAACTTTCCAGCTGAGTGCTGTCCATTCGTCGCCAACTGGATTTGCCGTATGTGATGGTGCATTGTCAGGAAGAAAAGTAACTTGCCTCTTTCAATACCTGGTCTTTTTTGCAGTAGCGAACGATTCAAATTAGTTAACTGTTGCTGGTATTGGTTAGTATTAACCGTTTCCCCAGGATGGACCACGCTCTTCTGGTCCCACTACACACAGTTTTTCTACCAAAGCGATTTAGACGATGTCAATCTGCTGCGGCGTCTACCCATGATTATTTCCGCTTAAGATTCACTAAATAAATGCAATTTTCATCCAATGCACAAACAACTTCTTTTTGTACTGAACGATAAAAAGTATTTTTGTGGTACTGACCTACCGGTAATCTCATTTTTCCCGTGGCTCGTAAGCGATTAGACACAGCTTGTTGAGTAACTCCTAATTGCAGTGCGAATTGACTTTGTGTTTGAGTTATAAGAATGATATAAAATTATTTAAAATTAGTATTACACATAATTTCATTTGTTTCAGCGTGCTGCAAAAACGCAACAGCGCCCTTGCCAACAAAACCAAAAAAAATCCGATTCCATCAAACAGGTAACTTCATTTCATGTTATTCCCCTTTTCTATACCCTCTTTGATTTAACTACATTTAAGCTGCGAATATCGAAAATTTTACCCAATCAATCGTATAATGATGAAATTTTAGATCACCGTCAATGTCAACAAATCAAAATCGGTTGACGCAAAACATCCGCCCCTTCGTTAAATACAATCCAAAGACCGCAATCGAAGTAATTTGTACACATCCAAAATCATTATCAGGAGGTATTGATTAATCCTTATTGCAAATGCAACTTTATCAAACGCAATTTAATTATTTTTTTACCCCCTGAGCCAGTTTGTATAAACAACTTAAGTACTTTAGAGTAGTCTTGGGTAAAAAAGTAATTAATTACAGTAGATCTCAGTAACCGATTTGGTAAAAATTCAAAAAATGCGCCTCTACATGTTTTATTGGTGTTCTAGACTTACTTCATGGTAGATTTAAAAAACCTCTTTCACCCACTTCAAAACCTGCACCAATCGCATCAAAGCCGCATACAGAAAGTATCTATAATGTCCAACATCCTTTAACCTTAAGCAAAACAATGATTTTGCGAGCTAAAGCCGCAACTCCTTGTGATACTGTCGCGTCATCATCGTCCACTAAAAATAAAACGTCAAAGCGCCCCAAAGCCAAAACATCTGCAAAGAAATCTAAAACGAAATCAAGGAACTATTCATACAAAGTAATACAAAGAAAATTCACACCCATACAAACGTTTGCCCATATTAAAAGCGTCGTAGAGAGGGCTAAGAGCTTAGCGAAGACCTTCTCCATCAATAGCAATCAGTACTTCCTCTTCCAAAGGCTCTTCCTAGAGAGAGGCTGGGTCGAAAAACTAATCATAAACGACAGACACCCCAACGGAGCAGTGTATAAGAGTTTACAAGAAAAAACGACCTCGGATTTGATAAAGCTTTTGGATGACCAAGTTCTTGGAACTAGCGCCAGAGCAGTGTTAACGTCAAGGTTATTAGAAAATCATCAGGTGGATTTTTTCTGGGACCGGGGTTTCGAGCCTTTTAAGCAATACCCTGATGACGTTAAGCTAACGATTGTCAACAGCATAAAAAGAACAAGCTACAGCTACTCAACGAAGCAAGGCTTATGCGAGGCCATTAAAAACACTCAATGGATTCAAGATCCTGCTCACGCTGCAGTTCTTCATCCTCGAACTTACAATCTGTCCAATCGAACTGACTTGGATATTTTCATCAAAGACTTTAAGATAACCGCCGTAACTTCCTTACTTAAGTGGATCATAGCAACTGGAAAGGAGAAATCGTTAACGTTAATATCCAAAGATGGCACCGTTCCTCTCAGTGCTTTCCATTTCGCTTTAAACGAAAGCCTCAAGTACATTCAAATTTGTCGCCACGATGACATAGATGATGAAATCATAGAGGCAGAGCTACAAGAATGGAACATTTTCCTACATAATTTCTACAAAATTGCCCATGTGAATCAGCATTTCAAATATAACTTTCTAGAGAACGAGGAAACTCTAATTCATAAGTCGCAACTGATGCTCCAGCAGCTGCGACCGTATTTTCCGGATTTAAAATCGGACGGGACCATGAACATTTGGATAATGAAGCCGACTTGCAGTAGCATGGGTATTGGTATTTATATGTGCAGGACGCTGCAGTACATTCTTAAAATACTGTCGGTCAATAAGGGTAAAAATTACGTTATACAAAAGTATATAGGTAAGTTTCGGATATTACGATTTAATTCGGCTATGGCTATGGAAATGGCGGTTTTCACCTTGCGGTGCACATGGTTGCTCGCCTTTAAATAGTATTTTTGCGCCTCCGTTGATTCTTGCGCGCCCATTGGTGTTTATTATTTTACATGGCGTGGCCTAATAATTTTGGTTGTCGTCGTTTTAAGAGAATCCTGTTTTCCCATCGAGACTCGAGGGAATGCGTCGCTTTTGTTTTGGCACGAAAAAGCCCTGCTTAGAAACGATGGGTGAAGGGGTGGGAAGACAAGTGAGACTTGCAAAGTGAGACTTGTTTTGTGAAGTAGGAACCGTTCAAGGAAACAATCGACGGTTACGTATTGTGAACATTTACTGACACTTAGAATTGAGGACTTCCTCTAGTTGGGAATTTGCCATGGAGTGTTGATTTAGTAGTTGAATGACAAACAGTTGACATCCGTTCCGCCCAGTCTTTATGGATCTTTTCTTAATGGCATGATTATCTGCAGTCTCTAGTTTTCCATGTTGGAGATCTTACTCTATCTCTAGACAATTTGGACCTAAGTTGTTGAATTTGGCCATTTTGGGCTGATTTTGCCCTAATTTGCGTGATAGCTTTTATATTATTTTGCAGCATTAGCTTTATTTGATTTTAAAAATTGAGCCTCTATTTTCAAGAATCTTTGATATACTAATCTGGTTTGGTAAGTGAACCAATTAATACATGCTCTGATTCTATATCGTTGGTTAATAATACTTTTATTGATTGAAATATATGTGAATGTCTAGTTTGCATTTAAGGTTTACTTGCAGCAGCTGCAATTTTCATTTAAAATATGGATTGCTTCTCATATAGAAACATTATGTTTGGAATTATTGATTTGCTTCTTTTAATATTTGCTTATGATATTTAGTTAGCATCTTCAAATTGCTGATAGATGTCTGTGCATTTCTGGGTTAAGATATTAAAGCAAATCAGTGACTCACTGATTTTTTAGTCTAGTTGTCTAGATATTCTCAGGAGTGGATGCGGCAGCAATAACTCCTTCAATTTGAAAGCGAAAGGTGCACAAGCTTCAACGTTTCAAAAGTGGCGATTCCAAACTTATTGACAAAGAACGTGAAAATCGACCAAAAAAGTTTAAAGACGAATTAGAAGCATTATTGGACGAAGACGATACACAAACACAACAAATGATGGCGGAGCAGTTGAATGTCACTCGGCAAGCCATTTCTGATCGCCTGAAACCCATGGGGCACATTCAAAATGGGTTCCACACAAACTGAACGAACGACAGAAGGAAAGACCAATTACTGTGTGCGAAATGCTGCCACAAAAGAAAGGGTATTTTGCATTGGGTTGTAACTAGCGATGAAAAATGGATATATTTTGAGAATCCCAAACATAAGAAATGGTGAGTAATGCCAGGACAACCATCAAACCCGACGAAACAGTCAATACCATCCGTTACCAACAACAATGGTCAATTTAAACGACGCATTGATCGAAAAACGCCCAGAAGACACGGCAAATTCATTCTGCTGCATGACAACGATCCTGCACATTCAGCCAAAGTTGTGAAAGAAACGATTTCTTCGCTTGGTTGGGAACTATTACCCCACCCGCCGTATTCACCAGACCTGGCCCCTTCTGATTATCACCTTTTCTCATCGATGGGACACGCACTGGCTGAGCAACACTTCAAGACGATGGACAAAAATGGCTCGATGAATGGATATCAATGAAAATTGAAGCGTTCTTTTGGAATGGTATCCATAAATTGCCCGAGAGATGGATAAAATGTGTAAAAAGAAGAGTCAATACTTTGAATAAAAAATGTTTTACGATTGGTCTTAAATAATTGCATATTTTTTATGAAAAAAAGCGACATTTTAAGCTTGCGCACCTGGTAAGTCCATAGAAGTTATCCATCAATTTCTTTTTTAATGGCCTCGTTCAATTAATCTAAGAATCAAGGAACCTAAATCTGGCGAGATTGGTGGCCAAGGAAAGACCTCACGTAAGGAAACCACTCAGGACAATTTCCTGCAAAATGTTGCGCGGGTGATGTGCTGCATGGGTTGTAGCGCCATTTTGTTGGAACGAGAAGATAGATTGTGCTCTTTCCCGCCTTCCTGAATTTTTGGTCAGAAAATTCTCTGGCATAATACAGTATCTATTGGAATTTGCACTAACTATGACTACGGTCTTCGAAGAAGTAAGAATCAATAACGCCTATAGTTGAAATTGCACACTAAACAGTAATTTTTCGGCTGTGAAGAGGAAGTGTATAAGTTTCGAAGGGTTTTCAGCGGGCTAGTATCGAAACATTTATTCGCTGAGTAAAAATGGAGAAATTGGCTTCATCGCTGCTCCATATCTGGCTAGCTGTAGGTATATCCATCAGAAACTCATGATAAAAGTATACTTTATCTCAATCTGCTGGAGATTGTTGACCAAACGAAATCTTCTAATTAAGATTGGAATGCAAAAGTCGCCTTACCATCAGAAACTCATGATAAAAGTGCATATTTTTTCTCAACCTACTGGAGATTGTTGACCAAACATAATCTATTCAAGTTTGGTATGCAAGAGTCGTCTCACCAATTTGCCCCAAATCAGAAGAGCTGAAGCTGAACGCGTTGGATACTTGAAGCCCAAACTGGAGCGATTTTTTGAAATGTTCTACGACTCCTCTCTTTTGGACTTTTGGATGATTCAATGCAGATCATGTTGCTCTTGCTCTCTGAGTGCGCAGCAATATCGGCCTCTGGTCTGGAATAGTCAACGTAAACCAAACCGCGTGCGAGTTATTTCTGCCGCATCTTCTACTCTTAATTTATTTTCCCCAGTTGAATCGTTGATTGGGGTTTCTGGAACGAAGTTCGTCTACAAATTACCCTTGTTGGTACTCTGTCCAACTCTAATTTGTTATACAGATTATATTTGGTATCATTTCCTGTTGGATGCTTCCATGAGTCTGGTTGTCTTGATGCCACTTGATGCCACTTTGATTGGAATGGGCTCTAGTTCGCAAGCGCATTTGCTATTTATGAGATTTTTAAGGGCAAAAAGCCGTAATTTTGCTAAAACAATATCACAAAGACAAACTTAAGTGCACATTCTAATATATTTAGAATTGCTTTTTTCAAACACTGCTATTTGCATAACAGGCGTACCACCAACAGTTCGTTTAACATTCACGAAAAAATATTATACGAGGTGTGTAAATTAAATAATGAGACTGGCTTTTTTTCACTTGTTTATTCCAATAACCTCACAATTCAACATTGTGTTCTTCAAAGTGACTATGTTCTGAAAACACACAACGTTGGATACGTTTCTTCCACTCCGTATAGCACTGTTGGAATCCGGGTATTGGAGTAGTCTTCAGCTAGTCGGTTACAGCCATTTGAATGTTTTACTGTGTCCCAAAATTATGTCCTTTGAGCTTATTATTCCAATTCGGAAAAAAGGAAAAAGCACAAGGACTCAAGTCGGGTGAATAAGGGGGCTGAGGAGCAACGGAAATGTCGTTACTGGCCAAATAACGGTTCACTGAAATTGCTGTGTGACAAGGTGCATTGTCATGATGCAACACCCAGCTAGTTTTGATGTTTGGTCTCACCCGTATGACCCTTTTTCGAAGTATTTCAAGAACCTCTCGGTAAATGTGTTGATTAACAGTTTGGCCTTGAGGCACAAGCTCTTTGTGCACGATTCCCTGGCTATCAAAAAACAAATCAGCATGCTTTTAATCTTTGACTTGCTCATTCATGCTTTTTTTGGCCTTGGAGATATTGAAGTGTGCCATTCCATGCTCTGGCGCTTGGTTTCCGGGTCGTATTCAAACACCCAAGACTCATCACTAGCAATGACATGTTCCAGAAAATGGGGACCATTCTCGATCGATTCCAAAAAGTCAATGCACCTTGCCCTTCTGTTGTTGTTTTGGTCCTGAGAAAGGTTTTTCGGAACCATTTTGGCGCAGATCTTTCTCATCTCCAATTCATTGGTCAAAATCTAATGAACGGCGATATGATTCGAATTCATCTCTTCCCTAATCATTTTGTCTGTCAAGCGACAATCTGAACGCATAAGAGCTCGGACTCTGACATTTTCAGCGGTTTTTAAAACTAAGGGGTCTTCCACTGCGAGGTTAATCTTCACTTGACTCTCTTTCATCTGAAAATGCCTTAAACCACCGAAAAACCTGGACCCTTGACAAAACACTGTCTGCGTAGCCTTGCTGAAGTTTTGCAAATGATTTCGTTGCGTTGTGTCCAAGTCTGAAGCAAAACTTGATAATATATCGTTGCTCGAAATGATTGTCACTCATTTCAGAACATACAAGAAAAACCTGTTTCACAAAACAAATCACTACAGACAATTAGCTTGTCTCAACGACTTAAAACCCATACTAATGACGCATTACCTACCTCCTCTCCATCTCTCTCTTTCCCAGTGTTGCCAGATCAAACACTACGCTACCAGTCTCACTACTTAATTTACCTACCTCGTATACTCGATCAGCAATCATTGAGGTTACCATTGAGATGCCATTCACTGGCATTTGGGCGTAGCTTCGCTTGCGTAAAATTCAGAATCAGAGTGTGATAATGGCGATAAGCGTGGCCAATCTTACATTCCATACTGAGGAAAAAGACACAATTTAACATCCTACTTTCTCTTCCAACCTTTTCTTCTTCAAAACTTTACCATTAAGGACTTTCATGGTGACTTTTCAGAGCGGATCATTTAATAGTGTTTTTGCGTTGCTTGGCTAGGATATTTGACATTCCACCATAGAACTTCACCGAAAGCGGGTATGCTTTTCAAGGCTTCATTTCTCCATTCTTAAGATGATTTGCTTCACAACTTGTGGATCACTCTTTCCTCTGCAAATTAGATCTCGTTTTATTTGTTCCTTAGTCTGCCTATATATTAGTGAGGGCATTGCTACGAGGCTATTTATCTTCGAGGACTATGCAGTCTACCATTTTATCTATCAACGCTTATACAGTTCACTCTAATGTGTCCCTTTTTCTCACAATAGAAGCACCTTTGCTTTGGACTTCAAGTTTGTACTTGTCTTTGTTAGCTTCGAGGTCACATACTCTTGTAGCCGTGACTATAGGAGCCGACTGGTTTACAGCTCCAAAATTTGCATCATATGTTTACCTACCTCCCTTTCATGTCCCACTTCCCCAGTGTGGCCAGATCAAATACTACGATACCAGTCTCATTACTTAATTTACCTACCTCGTACAACAAAAATCCGCCTAACTTGAGGAAATAAACCCTACTGTAAATAAGTTGATGTAACCGAAAGGATAATAAATTTTTTATTAAAATGAATTCGCGCGTTTTTCAGTTTGTTAAGGCAAGAACACATTCAACTAAGAGCTAGGGAAACTAGTACGCGGTCTAAAATTCATGCTTGGCCCTTTTGTTTATTTTTATTAATGTTTTAATAGCGCCAAACAAATTGTTCAATATAAGTGCTTTCTATGCGTACTTAGCTTAAAAGCTGTTAGTATGAGTACAGTGTGAAACCAGTTTTGAAACTGATACGTTTGAAAATCATTCAGTTATTCAGAAGATGAAAAAGAAGATAAAAGGGTGTGGCAATTGCTCCCTTCTTGTGGGCATCATGATTAGTTTGTAGCTAACATGAAAGCGCTGCTTTTCGCATTTGCTTGTATTTTTTGCTTATTGCTGTTGATCCATTTGTTTTTTTCTGTATTGCTTTCTGATAGATTATCCATGATGATTTCAATTTCTGTCTTCGTAAATTGTTTGACAGTTGTCTTTGGTGCCTTGATTTTTTCAAATCTAGTTTCAGGTCTCACGTCTTTGAAAAATTACGCTTTTGTTCCCTTTCACATTTATTCCATTCCACAGTCTACAATTGTTGCTTAAAGTTTTTTTTGCATCAATTTGAGTTTATTCATACTGACATATGGTCAGTTATGTTATAGCAGAGTAACGCCTTGATTTGAATTTATTACTATAATTTTGCTATTATAAATTTTGTATACGCTGCAGTTTAGTTTTGCTTTTTCGTAATTTATAAATTGTAGCTAATTCATGCAAGTCGGAAGCATTTTTAATGATTAGACTTTTAATAATTAAACTTTCAATGATTAGACTTTTAATGATTAGACTTTTAATGATTAGACTTTTAATTATTATACTTTTAATTATTAGACTTTTAATTATTATACTTTTAATTATTAGACTTTTAATTATTAGACTTTTAATTATTAGACTTTTAATTAGTAGACTTTTAATGATTAGACTTTTAATGATTAGACTTTTAATTATTAGACTTTTAATGATTAGACTTTTAATGGAAGGTACTATTTCCGAACATTTTTTGTAGCATCTTCTTAAAAGGACTAGTAACGACGCGTATTATCATTAGTTCCTTGCAAAATTTTGTAATCAATTTCTTAGTACTAGTACAACACTTAAGTTTCTTTATACTTCATCACTAGGCAAATACATAATCACAGTTGTTCATTGTAACGTAAAATTTCTCGTATCTTCTACGATAGCTGTTATAGGCAGTCTTCAGATAGTTGCACAAAGAGTAGAAGGCAGCTGTTAGAACTTTGAATTTCATAAATAAATATATATTCGGTGTCCGTCCTAAAAACTCTAATATAAGGAAAAACAATAGCTACTGAATTTACAAGTTTTGAAGTCGGTTATAGAGTCATGACTTGGTAACGAGCAAAGCTGTTTATTGAGTCCATAAAAGTGTGATCGTTTAATAGTTTTGTATTTACACGCTTTTGCATATTTTTGGCATGTTGCCTCTGCACGTAGCCCTATCTGTATGAAATTATTTCTGTACAAAAAACACAGTTTACTCACTGAAATAGAATTCCGATGAAAGAGGAATGTTCTAAAATACATATCAAATCTCACAGCAGTCACAAACAGTGAAAAAGTCATTTTGAACATAATTGGAAGCCTCCGGACTTTGATAATTTAGCTACAATTTAGAGTTTATTTCAAAGAATAATGTTCTTTAAAGAGATGCTATTAAAACGTTTACAATAAGATATCGTTGTTATCGCCGTAAAAACATATAGCGTTGAATTTAATAAACGGGGCATTTTATATATTCGGAAGAAATGCTTGTCAAACGAAGTCTTACATCGAATTTCAATACCTATTGTCAAAGTGTGGTACGTAAAATGGGATCGAATTAGGATTGTTCTCCTAAAAGTCAAAACTGGTGTGTAGCAAAGGGATTATAAACATTTTTGCATCTTAGATTCCGCAGTTCCGCATCAACAATAGCAAAGTTGTTGAGAAATTCACCGCAGAATCTGCCCAGCAAAGCGTCATTCAAGAGCGCACTGGCCACATTGTACGAAATGGTAAATGTCAGTCCAGAGCAGCTTTACGAATCAGCCTCGATTCGCAAATTTAATAATATAGGCGCAAATAAAGGCAAACGGCCTGTAGTCAGAAGCTACAACATGATTCGAAATTCTTCCTCGAGACTTTACAAGTCTCACTCATCTAAAATTTCGCGCAGTCCCCCTCAAACGCCTACGAAGCGTTTTAGAATGACTTCGACTAGTTTTTGTAATACGCCTCCAAAGAGGCCGAGGATTACTAAAACTGTAGCAGCACCAAAGCCGGTGGCTAACAAAGTTCTTGGAAATATTTCATACCCCGACATAGATTGCACTGCTAAAGTTGCCAAGGCTGGTAACAAACAGAATGATCCTACTAAAGTAGATGGCATTATACACATCGATAGCTCTAACGATGGACAAATTAGTACCGCATGGCTTAATACACAAACTACTAATTCTGGACGAAGCAGAAGTTCTGACCAAGGCAGTGAGCCTCTGCAAGCCAATATCTCCGAATTAAAGCCGCCAAGCAGTCAAAAAGTGGAAAACAACGTGCTTAAGCAAAACACTATCCCTGGAGTAATATGCGTTCCTATAGTGAGCAATAGAAAACCAAAGCGCAAGCTTGAGCAAACTGCAAATAATAAGCAAAATATAGCTCCTAAGCAAACTGGCGATACTCAAACTGGAGAAGACAAACAAAACGGAGGGGATATGCAGAAAGATGGAAGTGTACAGAACGCAAGTGGTAGTCAAAATATGCCTGTTGTCCAAAATAGCTCTTTGACTGCGAGCAGCAATGTTCAGTTGAACAGCAATAATGACACGAACGAGAGCCTTCAGGACAACAGCAACATCGACTGGACCACAAGACTTAGCGGTAACACGCAGCCAAATAAGGGCTTGCAATCAAATAATGCTCAGAATGGGAAATTCGCCCAGAAGTTGAAAATGCAGACGAAGAAATTTGTCCAGTCTAATAAAGTTCTTAAAGCAAACAATGTTTCGTTAATCATTACTCCTGAGTCGTCTGTGAAACTTTTGAACTATTACACAAACGACGCTTTCAGTTCCAATACTGCTTGTAAACCTAATCTCACATCAGAAAGTGATCAAAATACGTGTGAAGACTTGGCACAAAGCAAGTTAAAGAACACTGGAGTGGCTAATAAAACGCCAAGTAACGCCGTTGGTCGAAAACGAGCCCGGGTCAGTAGCGCCGTTGTATCAAATGCAAAGGTCAACCAATCTGTTACTGTTAGGGCCAATAGCGCTGGTGTGCCAAACAAAAAATTCAAGGCGGTCAAAACGGTCAAGCCTAAGGGTTCAAACGTGCCAAATAATTGTGCCAAACCAAATAACGATGATAAATCAGCTGCTAGAGCTGATATTCCCAATAAACAGACACCTGCTGTGCAAAATACAGATGCCGCGCTATCGAAAGACTTGCAAACTAATGCATCGAGATCAAATAAAAATTCGGCGTCACGTACCCAACGAGCAAAATGTGCCAGACCAAGTAGCTCTAGCATGCCTAGTAGAAATATCAAGCAAGTAGATCTTGTTAAAGTCAGCTGCACTGGTTTGTCATCTAAAGATGTCGAAACAAACGGTGGTGCCGAACCGAATACATCGAACGAGAAAAATATTACTGACACATCAAAAACAGTTTTGGAACCGAAGCCCATTACTGAGCTTCACAGTTTTGTTACATCAATTTTGGGACCTATCAACACCAATAACCCTACCTTTGTGAAGTCCAATGGCGCATCTATGTCCAATAACTCCTCAGTGTCCAGTAATGCATGTAGCCCTAAGAGCCGAAGTAGCTCTAATTCCTCATCAAGAGCAAGCAGTGTATCAAGGCCAAATAGCGCATCAAGGGCAAATAGCGCATCAAGGGCAAATAGCGCATCAAGGCCAAACAGTGCATCAGTGTCGATTGGCGCATTAATATCAAATAGCCTATCTGCGTCAAATAACGCCCAGAATTCTACTGTGGCCAGTATACTAAATGACGCTTCCGCCCTCAGCAACTCTAAGATAATAGATATTTCTATGTCGCACAACGAATCCATATCCAATAGCGCCATAGTGAAAGGCAAACTTTCATCAAACAGTGTCATTATAGTCATTAACATTCCAAAGTCCAGCAGCGCCCTCAATATAAGAATACCTTCACAGCTGAACAACGATCTCAAGTCAGATAGTCCTACGGTCACTAGATCAAATACTTCTTCCAAATCGAACAACGACCCTAAATCGAGCAGTACATCGAAAGCTAACGTCGTTCACCAAGCAAAGAACGCCCAGAAAGCGAATAGCGCTACCAAAGAGAAAAATAATTCTAAGTCAAATGAAAACTTCAAATCAAACAACGCCCCCAAAGAGAGCAGTGATTCTGAACTAAACGAAGCGTTCAAATCAAATAACGCCTCCAAAGCGAACAGCGCCTCCCAAATCAATACAACTTCTATAAAGAATAATGCCTGCAAAGGAAACAATATAGTCAAAGGAACCAAGCCAAAAAGCGCCCCTGTTTCCAGGACCAAATCTCTCCCCAAAACCAAAAATACTCTTAAGGCGAGCAGTACCTCGAAACTTCTCGCTCCTAGTAAAAACAAAATGTTGCTGTCTGAGAACGCCCAAATAGTCACCAATACCCCTAACGCACAATCTAGTAATACCGGAAAGACCAATATCACCAAACAGTCTAATAGTGACCAAAAGTTCAATAGCGCCCAAAAGGTTTATAGCGTTCAAGAAACCCACGTCGTTCAAAATCTCACTAGCACCTTAAAATACAATAGTACTCCAGTACTTAATAAGACTCTAAGGGTGGGCTACGACTTGAAGCGCTCAAATTCTCCAATGCCCGATAGCTCTGCAAACCCTGACAATAGTTCCACCACGAGCCTATATATAGGTCCCAAGTTGGATCTAAAGCCCAGAAATTGCCGAACGTCAAATAGCGCTACTAAGACTGCCTTAAATGGAAACAGCAGTCAGCAGGAGCTAACAAATAATGATCTAATGAACCAAATGGATGACTTTTCCAAGACGGGCGCCAAGAACTCTGGTAGTAAACCTTCAAAAATACCCATGAGAATAATGGCAAGGATGAGGGCCCAAATGGAACAATTGTCAAAGGATGAAGTCTTGGAGTTGGATGTAAACCGCAACCAGGAAGATTTAGGGAATAAGAAATCAAAGACACATTGCAGAGATTTAGAAAAAGCCATCAAGGAATTGGGAGGGGAATTTGGCTTAATCGTAGAAGAAAACGAGGAGATGCTAAGAGATAGTGATGACGATGACAAGGAAATATTCATAGGTATTGATGGGGATATTGGTGTAGAGGTGTGCCAATCAGTTCCCCAAGAAGTGACTGAACCATCAAATAAGAACGCTAGTGAAAGAATGAGTGGAACTTGGAACAAAAAGGTCCATGATGGGCCTGGCGAAACGCTATATAAAAGTACGAGTGAAGAAATGCTTGAAGCACAGAATGAGAAAAGTGGTATCAAAAGAACGGGTGCGGAAAAGAACAGAGGAAAGTGCGAAAACAAAGAATTAATTGACAATATGAACGAAGAGAAAATGGAACAAATGGTCTCTAAAATGACAAAAGAAGCGGATGAGAATATTATAGAAGAAGCGAATAAGAAAACGATGAATGAAATATACTCAAATATGATGGAACAAATTAATATTGAACTTGAGTCAACGAATAATATTCGAATTGACAAAGAAAGAGATATGAGCAAAGAAGCGAAAAGTACTGAGCTGAATGTTGATAAAAGAATGTATAAGGGTAAGTCACGACGTAAAGACTCAGAGCATGATAGAGAGAGATTTGTGGCAAAACAGACTATAGAGGAGAAGCTTAGGCCAGAGGCCGAAAGCGTCGAAAAGTTGCCAATGGAACAGAAAGCCGTTCCAGAGGCAATTGAAAAGGAGGAGAGTTCTAAGAAAAAAGCGGAAGTCCAGCTACGACAAGTCTTGCAAACCCCTGTCGTGATGTACCATCCTTTCATATCGATGATGCCTAATAAAAAGCAAACGATATCCGCATCAGCGAAGGAAACCCTAAATTTAATCAGTAAAACAGTTGAAAGTGCGAAAAAAGAACGCAAAACGTTTACCGTAGTCAGTAATTACTACAGTGTGAGAAATGCGCTTTTAAAAAGAGGTTGGATAGAAAAATTGGATATAGTACCTGCTTTGCCGAATTTCGGAAACCTGAAATTTCTTCAAAGTAAGTCGCTTCCTGATTTGGTTCCTTATTTAGACGATCTTAACTACAAAAAGGATGCGGAAACCGTTATAGCATCCAAGTTGCTTGCAGATCATCAAGTTGACTTTTACTGGGGCACTACCAGAAATGCGTTTGAAGTCAACCCAGACGACAAAAAATATACTCTAATCAACAGTATAAAACGAGGTACTTTCAGTTACTCGTCCAAGTTAGCATTGTGTGAAAGCGTAAAGAAATCACATTGGTTCAACAAACCTAACGAATATAACTTGACACACCCCAGAACATACTGTCTTACCAACAAAGGAGACCCTATGCAATTCATTGAAGACTTCAAATTAACAGCGGCGATTTCTCTTTTGCAATGGGTGAGCTCTATGACGAATTCAAAAGACCAATTGATATCCCCAGGTGGTACTATCCCATTATCGATACTCAATTTTTCGTTTGAGCAATGCAGAAATTACTTGAGAAAGTGTTTACATGCCGATATCGACTCGGATATCGAAGACGCGACGGATGCGGAATGGACGGAGTTTTTGGAGAACTTCTACAAAATAGTTCACACTGGCTACCACTTCAAAAGTAGTGCCAAAGAACGAACCGAAGATTTAATCCTGTGTTGCGAAAAGGTCTTGGAACACATTAAAGTGTATAGGCCAAGCATTGAAGCAGACGGAATAATGAACATATGGATTTTAAAGCCCGTATACAGTAGCATGGGCAATGGCATTTTTCTTTGCAGAACCTTAGATTTCATTCTTAAAACCATTTCTAATAATGGAGAAAAAATTTACTGTATTCAAAAGTATATTGGTAAGTAAATGCGCTTAAATGTAGATTGTAGTAGTAATCTCTCTAATCTGTGGAAATCGCACTTTTATCCCATTGCTAGTTTTTATCAAACGTAAGCAAACATTTTAGCAGCCACAAAAACTATCAAAGATTAGAAAAGTTAGAAAGTTGTTAGCAAAGACGCGGAAGAAGTAAGTAGCAAACTTGCGTCAGAAATAAGTAGCAAACAAAAGAAAAAGAACAATTTGAAAAAAACAAACAATATAACAAAAAGAAATAGTTATCCTCGCGCCTCCTATTTCCCAAAGTGCAATCATAAATTTGACGTCTTTTTTCACGGCCAATTTTCTAAATAGGTTGCTTGACAATATTGCACCAGCGTGTTTGTCTATCCAACCTTTAAAACCCAGAAGTCTTCCTTCAACCCCCACCAACAAATTAAGGCCCAAAATGTACAGCCAAGGCAGTTTAGATAGAGAGGAGATATATAAAAATCCTCAGCTTATCTTTTCTGAAATTATTGATATGGTTCATAACGCTATTATTGAAGGCAAAACTTTTTCCGCGACTGGGTATTATAGATGCATTCGGAACGCCTTAGTTTCAAGGGGCTGGGTGGAAAAAATTCGGCTGACGAAGAGGTTTCCGAATTACCGGAAGCTCAAGGCATTGGAAGAAAAGACCATCTCCGAATTGGTGCCGTTATTAAACTCTAGAGAGTATCAGACCAGCGCAAAACGTGTTATCATATCGAAAATGCTACAAAACCATCAAGTGGATCTTTGCTGGGACATGAGTCAATACGCCTATTTGGCAAATCCTGATGACAACAAATCGACCCTCATCAGCACTATAAAGCGACGAGCTTACAGCTACGCCACAAAAGCGGGGCTTTGTTTCGCTATGAAGCAAGCCCATTGGTTGCAAAATCCCGGCGTTTGCTACATCCGCCATCCGCGATCGTACAGCCTTACTGAGAAAGGCGATCCGGATCTCTTCATCAAAGATTTTAAGTTAACAGCAGTCATATCTCTGCTGAAGTGGATTGTAGCGACCCATGGCTCCCCTGACTCGTTACTCATGTCTATTGATGGTAGAATACCAGTTTATGTTTTCATTTTCGCTATGGAAGAAACCAAAAAGTTTATTAGAAGGTGTAACCATGAAGATATTGATGAAGACATTGAGGAAGCTATGGAATTCCAATGGACGGAATTCTTGGAATATTATTATAGCATTGTTCACGTTGGTAATCATTTCAAAGCCAGTCGATTGACTACAGAAGCAGAGTTGGTATCAAAATCATATGATATGTTGAAAAAAGTCCGTAAATTTTGGCCTACTCTGGATTACGACGGCTACATGAACGTTTGGATTATGAAACCTTATTGCGCTAGCATGGGTATTGGTATTCACGTTTGCCGTACTTTGCAGTATATTTTGAAAGTTGTGAAGGAACACAAACGCAGAAAATATATTGTTCAAAAATATATAGGTAGGTATGGGCATGAGAAGTTGAGGGGCACAGGCCAACGTGGAAGGCGCTTGATTTTTTTTTGGTCATTTTGACTCGAGTAACTAATTTTGACAAGTCCGATGTTTACGCTGGTTTGATTGTCTATGGAAGTGCTAGAGTATAGTCGGAGATACAGAAATAGTTATCACCATCGAAAAATACTCATCATAAACGTTTGTTTGCACATTTTTATTTCATATGGCGGTTTGAAAATTTGGGTAAATTAGGTACCATTGTGTTCAGAAAGTGATAAACTTTCATATTTTATAAAAAATATCATTTCCACTCTTTTAAAATAAAATTGGTGTTCCTTCCAGTTGAAACAGAAGCGGTAATATAATAGTAATGGGGTGGGACAAGATGTAGTATACCGATTTTTAGTGTATTTCCTAATTTTATGAAACAATAGAAAGAAAGAGAACGAATGTTCTATAATAGGTCTCCTCTGTGGCTATAGTCAATACGCTGCTAATAGTGAATGGTATCCAAAAAGCGCGCATTTCGAATTTTGCAGAACAATGAACAAGCGTTGTCGTTAGTTAGCGTTCTGCTATATTTGGGCGCATATAAAGCACAGACGTGCATTCTTCTCTTAGTGAAGCTTTTACTGAACGGCTTCACAAAGAACTGCATATTTTTTGAGCTGACGAAAAAGTTCTTTCGAATATGGAGTGTGCTACAAACATTTGAAGGCTCACAAAGTTGCTATTACGTAAAAATGTTTCAAATGCCAGATCTAAGACTTGCCAACTTAGCTGAAACTCAACTCAGAAAAGTTGATATTCACCTTTCGTATTCAACAGTTGTAACTATGAAGCTATTTTTATTGCTTTTTGTTAAAGTTTAATGATATGCGTTTGGAGTTTTTCTACCAAAGTATCATCATGTATTTCGTAATAATAATTAACTCTTCAATTGGTTGAAATTTATACCGATATGGCTTGGGTAACATAGAAAATTGTACCGGAGCCCTCGATGACTTCTATGAACGTACGGGGCAAATTGTGAATCGCTTCAACATTGTGTAACTATAATTAAGTATTTTTCTCTGAAACTGTGGTCTGTATACGCAAAATTTGATTTTTATTAAGTATTAGGGGGACCGGAAAGTAATGTCGTTTCTGCGCATGTCGATATTTGATTGTCATTTGGTAGCTCATTACGTACTTGGAAGGTGTGTCAAAGAGATTTTGAGGCTATTGTATCATATTTGCTTCTGAATAATTAAGTATTAGATTTTTTTTGCAATTTGGGCTGAAATGGCCAGCCAAATACCAGAAGAGCATATCAGGCATTGTATGCTTTTTGAGTTTCGCAAGGATATACCGCAACTGCTGCAACTATAAACATTTGCGATGTTTATCTAAGCGCATTGGACGTTCGAAAATGCCAAAGATGGTTCTCTAAGTTCAGATCAGGCAATTTTGATCTCTCGGACGCCTACCCATCGATAACGAAGACCAACATCATTAGATAACGACGTGCTAAAGGCAAAAGTGAAAGCAAATCCATGTCAAACAATTGAGGAACTCTCAGACAGCCTTAACCAACCTTGGTCAACCATCCAAGGACATTCGCCGCAGATTGGAAAAATAAGCAGAGCTGGTGTTTGGGTCTCCCATAATCTATTCGAACAGAATAAAGCCAACCGGTCCATCACGTGCAACGTATTACTTCAACGGCATCGTACAGATCCATTTTTTGATCACTTGATCACTGGAGACAAAAAATGGGTCCTATAAAACGATCCGAAACGCAAAAGGCAGAGGCTCAGCCGAAATGAATTACCACGCGGAGTTGTTCACTTTGAAGTGTTAAAACCTGGACAAACTGTTAATGCAGATGTCTATTGTGAACAATTGGAACGAATAAATCGGTCTTTGATTGAAAAGTATCCGGCAGTTGTCAACAGAAAAGGAGTTATTCTGCAACATTACAATGCAAGACCGTCGCACTGTGCAAAACGGACCTTAGACAAAATTAACGAATTGGGGTGGGAGGTACTGCCTCACCCACCATACTCGCCCGATATTGCACCCTTGGACCACCATTTATTCCGATCACTGCAACATTGTCTTAGTGGCAAAAATGAGAAAATTCTGATGATGTCCAAAATGCTATCCCGACATTTTTTACAGAAAAACCGATTGATTTTTACCGCTCCGGCATTGAAAATTTGTATACTAGATGGCAAAAGGTTCTTGAGAACGAAGGTGAATATATTGTTGATTAGAAATTAAAACTTGTCAAAAATGTAGTCGTGTGAATTTAACCTAAGAAAACGAAATTACTTTCCGGTCCCCCTAATACATCACAACAGATTTAGACGTTATTAGAATAAGCTTATGAATCTACCACTATAACATCATCGAAGCATTAGTCGATTTGCGTCTACTACATAAAGATAGTCTCAATTAAAAATGTCGGGCCAAATTCGTCATGCCCTCAAATAATTATGGCGAAGCTGCTATTAATTGACGATCGCATCGTGTACCAAGTGCGCAAGTTTAAAATGTCGCCTTTTTTCATGAAAAATATGCAATTATTTAAGACCAATCGTAAAACATTTTTTATTCAAAGTACTGACTCTTCTTTTTACACATTTTATCCATCTCTCGGGCAATTTATGGATACCATTCCAAAAGAACGCTTCAATTTTCATTGATATCCATTCATCGATCCATTTTTGTAAATCCTTGAAAGTCTTCAAGCGTTGCCCAGCCAGTGCGTGTTCCATCAATGTGAAGAGGTGATAGTCAGAAGGCGCCAGGTCTGGTGAGTACGGCGGGTGGGGTAGGAGTTTCCAACCAAGCGAAGAAGTCGTATCTTTGGCCACTTTGGCTGAATGTGCAGGAGCGTTGTCATGCTGCAGAATGACTTTGCCGTGTTTTCGAGCCCATTCTGGACCTTTTTCGATCAATGCGTGGTTTAAATTGATCATTAATCGGTAACGGACGGTCTTAACTGTTTCTCCAGGCTTGAGAAGCTCGAAGTACACTATCACCTTCTTCTGATCCAACACACACAAAGCATTGTCTTCCTCCCAAAACGATCCGGTTTCGTACTCGATGTTGATGGTTGTCCTGGCGTTACCCACGATTTCTTTCGTTTGGGATTCTCAAAATATATCCATTTTTCATCGCTAGTTACAACCCGATGCAAAAACACTTTCTTTTGCGGTGTGAATGCAGCATTTCATACACGCTTTTTCTTCTTTTCATCTTTCATTCGTTCAGTTTGTGCGGAACCCATTTTCCAAGCTTTTGAATCTTCCCCATGGCTCTCAGGCGATCGGAAATTGCTTACCGAGTGATATTCAACTGCTCCGCCATCATCGATTGTGTTTGTGTATTCTCTTCATTCAATAATGCTTGAAACGTTGAAACCAGCTTTCACAAGTCTTGACAGTTGGAATTGGAAGCGCTCCCTGGCACCATAAGCAGATTTGACCAATTGCATACCTCCGGCTGACCAGCACCTCCGTCTTTATAAAGAAGTAAAATTGGATCGATACTTAGATTGCCTCAAATAATTAGTTTTTTTTCAACATGGAATTCGAACTCTACCCGGAAGATGGATGAAAATAGTGGCCAGAGATGAACAATATTTTGAATCGGAAATGTTTATCCAGTTTGTTTACAATAAAGTGACGGGGAAAATCCGCTGAAGTAAAGTTGTACACCTAATATTAATAGTGAAATTCTTCGATGTCCCTTGATTCTGGTTAATAATGATTAGCGTGGAACTCTTAATGAGATCGGCAACTGGTCAGAACTTTGAGAAGTATTTTTGTCGTCAATTCCGAACGTTGACACAGCTACGTCCTGCACAAAACTATCTTTAGCATTTTGCTTTGTGTCAAGATCTTGATGGTAGAGAATGATGTTGTCTCGATTTAAATGCGTCCTATTAATTGCGTTATTGAAATTTCGGACACCAAAGAGTTTTGCTCCAATATACTATATATTCCAAAGTTCTACCGTAACCTACAACTTTTTTTACTCATAGTAGTATAGTATAAGAACGAATAAGCTATCGTTCAAAAGAACGACTTGATGATAGATGGTCAGGAAGATAAGAACTGTTACAGCTTAGCTTCAGTCTTCATTTATTGCAGTTATCCGTGTACTGCGAAGAAACATTTTCGTAAGTCTTGATAAATTAAATAGTTTGACTTTGTCCAGAAATCTTTTCTAATGAGTCATAAGAATAGAATAGGAATAAAAGTATGTTTTCTCAAATCAGTACCATTCCTTAAAATATTTTATAAAATTATTTTGTATTCTACGATTTTTTACGAATGTTTTGTAAAATATTCGTCTTTTTGAAGTGGAACCTCACTTGAATATTTTGTTTAGATTAGTTATTCTTAGAGTTGCAGACTTTGCAAGGAATGTTTTGCTTTCCAATTCCAATAATTTGCCGAAGTGTTTTTGTTGGTGTAATTTAGATATCATTACTAATCTACTCGGTTTCGTAATCATTTACTTGTTGATCAATAACCAATATCCTTCGACATTTGTTAACCTAAGCAGCCATTCTAACTGCAGGTGCCACTGCAATGAAAAGTTGGGCTCTAACCTTAACTATCTAGATTAGAGCAATAAAATAACAAAAGCATAGGAATTATACAAGAAGGGCAATTTAATACACAGCAATAAAAATAGCTTCAAACAGAGATAAGAAGTTTACCATATCAATGCAATTTCAACGATAAACTAAAGTAATTTTTCGTTTTGCAATTTGTAGAAAAAATTCGAAATCATCACCAATAAAAAAAGTCACATACTTGAAGAAACTAAATCGCGGGAACTACTTACCCACGCCGTCGTCAAGCTTCCAAACATCACTCTCATTTCTAAACACCCTTAAATCTGACCCTCCCCTCTTTGCAATCAAACCATTTCCAATACTCGATTCTCCCTCTCCCAAAAAAATCCATCCACCGCGATGTAAGCTGCTAGCTGAAGGGATTCAAACCCACCCTTTGCCCACCGGCAAAGTGAATGCAAACGTCAAGAAGGACATACAAGACAGATTGATTAAGTTGCCAAACACTATGAAACAAGGCAAAGAAATGGGTAACCATAAAAGGGATCTTTCAAGTGATTTGCATACTGTTTATGAACAGTCTATCCTGAACAAATCTTTTTTGAACGCGAATGATTTGTTCAAGACAGGACTTTATATTACGAACAAACCACCGATGGAAACAAATCAACCCGCCTCCAACAAGACAAATTTAAAAAATTCCTCCGCGAAGACAGTTTCACATCAACGAACTCCATCTCCCACAAGTGTTTACCAAACGAATCATAAGCAGCCTAGTTCGAGTGAGTCCAGTGTTCGTGACAAGCCTGATGTGCAAATGCCACCACCAATCATTTTCAATGATTTACCAGCGAAAATAGCGCCCTTATCAGATTTGCTTGCGATTAATTTACAGGGAGCAAAGAAATCTACGGACAATGCCAATAATGCGATTGATCTTTCTAAAACCGATCCTTCGCAGTCAGTTTTTTCTGAGTGGAATCCATACAAGCAAGAAAGTTCGTTGGATGTTGTGAGCATCTTATCCAACATGGTGGATACTGCTATTAAGCAAGGAAATACTTTTACTGTTATCGATAACTGGTATACTGTGCGGAAAGCTTTACTTAACCGAGGTTGGATTGAAAAAATTGTGATTACCAAACATCTTCCTCAGCAGAATATGTTGACTTTCTTAAGAGAAAAGACGATTCCTGAGCTATCCGCGATGGTTAACAATAAGGAATTTGGTGGATACGCAAGAAAAATGATAATGACTAAATTACTTGCTAGCCATCAGGTTGATTTTTATTGGGATATGGGCTGGGGTGCTTTTAACGCCAATCCCGATAATATAAAGCTAACCATGACGAATACGGTGAGGAGAACGAATTTGGGATATTCTTCAAAGTTAGGATTGTGTGAATGTGCCAAGTACATCCAATGGCTCGTCGAACCAAATGAATATTGGTTGACCCATCCACGTAGCTACAGTCTCGCAGAAAAAGGAGATCCGGACTTGTTTATCAAAGATTTTAAAATCACCTCTGCTTTTTCTCTTTTGCAATGGGTGGTTCATACTTACGATGTGGAGAAAGGCAAAATCGTCTCGACTGAAGGGGTGGTTCCCATTAAAGTTTTTCAATTCGCTATGGGCGAGTGCATGGGTTTTATTCGGAAATGTCGGCATGAAGATTTAGATGTGGAAATTGAGGATGCTCCTGATTACCAATGGAACGAGTTTTTGGAAAATTTCTACAAGGTGGTTCACAACGAGCAGCACTTTAAAGGATGCTATTTGGAGAATGAAGACACCATGATACACAAATCGAAATTTATATTGAGAATTGCCAAGCAATACAGACCATCTTTGCAAGTTGACGGCATGATGAATTTGTGGTTGCTCAAACCAGTCGGAGGGGGAATGGGCTATGGTATCCACGTTTGCCGGACCTTACAATACGTTCTTAAAGTTATATCGGAAAATAAAAAAAAACGGTACATTATTCAGAAATACATAGGTAAGTCCCTCGACTTTTTAAATAGAGTCTATATTTATGAAAATGGCGGCAAATATGACCCCTTTCAAAACCATGTATAAGCTAATAAGCATTTTTTAAAAAGGGTTGTAACAAGAATGCAGTTCAGTTTACATAATGAACTCCTGTGACCTTATTATTCACTACTTTTCAATACTTTCATCTTATTCAACAGGATCTCCGAGGAATTAATCTCCCCATTCTTTGTGTTGTAGTTCAAATCAAAGTTCACAACGACTCTCCATCCAAACTAACTCATCTAATGTAACTAATCCAGGCGTATCGACTACCTCCGAAATTTCAACTGCGGGCGCAGCGAAAAAACCGCAAATCATAAATCCATCCAGTCTAAGCCCCATCTCGTCAGTAAGAATGCGAGCAGTTTTCCAAACTCCATCCCCCTCCTCAAATGTAGCCCCTACTAACACAACGTTTCCAACACCCAGTATCCTGAGCAGATCTGCATCTGGCTCTAATTACAACAGAAATAATAATAAGTCAGTACCTTCCCCGGGAATGCGCCCGCAAAGCGCCGATGGTGCGTCAACATCTTTCGCAAAACCAAAACCATCGCCAAGAATCGAATTGCCAACTTCTAAAGTGAACATAGAATTTAACACCACCAACGAAAACGGCCATCGAAACCTTAACTTATTCGAAAAATTCAGCGAACTAAAGAACAAAGTTGCCCTTGCCATGCGAGACAAGAAAACCTTCACGGTCATGGGCAACTACTACTCGGTTAGAAACGCGCTCCTCCAAAGGGGTTGGGTAGAGAAAATCCGTATCAATGAACGCCTCACTAACTTTCCGACCCTGAAATTTTTGGACTCGAAAAATCTCAACGAGCTACTCTTTTACGTTCGCCATAAAGACTATGGAAAACTCTCGGAACGGTTACTCATGTCCAAATTGCTAGGAAACCACCCAATCGACTTCTATTGGGATATGGGCAACTCCCCAAGTCTTCGTCATGACGATAGTGTTAAAATGCCCATTACGAACAGCATTAAAAGAGGAATGCTGAGCTACGCCTCTAAGCAAGGTCTAGCCGAGGCCATGAAACGATCCCATTGGTACCAAAATCCTGGGGTTTCTTATATAGTCCATCCTAGATCTTACACTCTCACCGACAGTATAGAGAATGAGCTGTTCTTCCAAGATTTCAAGCTAACAGCAGCCATGTCTCTATTGAAATGGGTCATAATAACCCACAAGTCCAATGGTATTCCGAAACTTATGAGTCCTACGGGAAAAGTTCCTCTGACAATGTTCCATTTTGCTTGCAACGAAATCGCCAAATTCATAAGAAAGTGCAAGCATGAGGACATAGATTGCATCATTGAAAACGCCTTGGAGTGCGAATGGACGGAGTTCCTCGAGTACTATTACAAAATTATACACATTGGAAACCACTTTGAGTGTGATGATAACGAAACGGAGGATACTTTGGTCAGTAAGTCCGAATATCTGCTAAACAGGCTCGAGAAACATTGGCCGTACCTGAAGGTGGATGGGATCATGAACATTTGGATTTTGAAGCCAGTTGGTGGGGGTATGGGGATGGGGATACATATATGCAGGACGTTACAGTATATTTTGAAGGTTGTCGCGGAAAATAAAAACAAAAAATATGTCGTACAAAAGTATATAGGTAAGTGCTAGAGGCCGTTTTTAAACAAAATGGTCCACTTTATGAACCGAAAAATGGAAATGGCAGTTTATACCTGTGTTAAATTAATATCTTGCATCTATGCTTACTCTCTTAAGCCCATTTTTGGCCGCGTGGCGACTTATGCATCACAGCAAGGTGGATCGTTTATCAAGATTACGGTTTTGTAAGCATTGCAATCATTTTTATGGGGAGCTTTGATAACGTGGGCTCTTATGCCTGGAGACTAATTGTTGTGATGCGATGCTAAGTGACGCGAGCTTTGGGGTCATGGGTTTTGTACGATATGCTTCTTGCAATGGTTTTGATATCATGAAGGTTCTGAACGTTTTTTTAATGAGTATTGACGATTTTTACTAGTCTTCATTTTTATTCTTAAGAGTCCTTGTATCATCTGCGCTCTATTGTGGTTATGACTTAGGTTTCGAGGTTTGTGAACTTTAATTTCATGTAGTTTAGTTTCATGGAGATTTAACGTTATGATTTTAGAAATCATGAGCAATTTTTAAGTAGTGTTTAACCATCTTGGACCCATTACCTGCAGTGGTTGTTCATATCATAAATTTGCGCTCTTGGAGGTGTAGATTCATTTAGCTGGCGAACTACCTTTGTTATTTTTAATATTCCTTCGGAATCCTCAAAAGGAAATACTACAAATTATTGTGGTTTACCAACATTTATTTTCGTTCAATGAAAACTTTGCTCGAGTTCAAACATGCCATGCTTGAAAGGGGCACTCTTCCAATATAAAAAGCTGATTATTTAATTGTACTTCTATGTCCAAAAATGTAGAAGAGACAATGCTTATAAATCCTGAATGTGGGGTTTGCCAAAAATAATTTTTCTCATAAAGCTTGTATCAAAATTTGCTAGTAGGGTCTAAAGGTAGAGAAATTGAGAATTTTTTTGGAAGATCATAAATACGATTTAAATCGTGACTAGTTTACCAGTCAAGGCCTTTTGGCAGACTTTTAATGATAAACATTTTATTTATAAAAGCCCACGTCTATACCTCCTTCCCTCAACATTAATTCGCCAAGGATGTCTCTTTTCTCTATCCCCAGCTGGTAGATTTCTTTCGGGTATGACTTTTATTGTGACTATGATTTCTTGGGCCTTTTTTACGTTTGTCTAAAGGTTACTTGTTTTAGAATTCGGTGCCTCTTCATATGACGATCATACCAACTTGGTCGATTTTGCTAAATTTATTTTTCAACACCATGGTTTTCTCCGTTTTTTGGACTTGTTCATTTCTAACTGTAGCTAATCTGGACCAAAGGACTGAAATTAAGGCTTCTTAATAGCTTCTCTTGTTCATCTATTCCTCGCAGCTTGTGTCAAAAATCTTCTTTAACGTGATCTATCACAATTTGATTATTGCCGATTATTCCTCATTAAATGGATAAATACAATTTTGTGAGATCTTAGGTTTGTTATAACCCGCTATGCTTCGGTAAATTTTCAACCACCTACTAAGTGTCTATTTCCAGACAAGTTTTCCGCAAATACCTTTCTCCTTTTCTCCCATTGACATCTCAAACCATTATATTTGCAAATATTTAAATAAATCGAAAATGAATTCACCGGTACCGGATAAATTTAAGCAACTGTAAACCGATTTTTCAATATATTTTTTATCAAGTTATTACTTCCTAAAATATGTTGATAATGTATTTAAGTGCACTGAAACCTGCGATGGTTATGTCGTACATTTAGCTGCATGTAATTTTGAAAAACAATTGGAATTAAGATATAGAATCCACAGCTCCAGAACTAAATTATATTGTGGAAGGATTATTTTCTATGTATCCATTCCTCTTAAGTCATTCATGTCTATGATTAATATCTTGTTTATACGCATTTATTATTAAAATTGTTAATTGAAAGAGTACACTTACATTAATTACAGAAAAACATATGAAAGTATTAGAGAAACGTCTTATAAAGCATTTTCTCTAGTGGGTTAAGATTTCGCCCAAAAATGCATAAATAATATATATAATGACACTATGTTGCTTGCAGTAAACTGCTTTGAGGATTCTAACGTACAAATACCTACACCATGTCCAATCTAGCAATTAAAAAAGGGTTTACAAAATCCCTCCGAAATTTTTCTCCCCAAAATCTACTCTTGAAATGCATTAAGTAAAAGTATCCTCTTAATCTTAGATCTCTATCAAGCTCACATTCTCGCGCCTCAAGAAATGGCTCGTACACCTCAAGAAATATGAAAAAGCCATCAAATAGCAAAAATTGCAAAAATCGTTTCTCAAGAAACAAGAAGATGCCGACTTCTTCTTCGCGAAGCTCGAACTCAAGACCTAGCTCTCCCAATTCACGACCTATATCTCCGAAAAGAGGTTCTTCGTGCTCAAGGTCTAACTCTACATGCTCAAGAAACTCCTCGGGTAACAGTTTAAATACAAGATTGAACAACGAGAGGAAGAACGAAACGGTCATTAAAGTCACTAAGCCAGATTGGATCGATCGTGCTCTTACTAGTACAACAGAAAGCCTCTTGTCCAGGCCGTCGGCCACGAAGCCTTTGTCGACTAACAAACGAATGAAAAATATTCCACTTGGAAGGCTCAAATACAGCCATGGAACCTTCTTCGTGGATAATTCCAGAAGCAGCTATTCATTCAGCAGCAATACAAGGGGTTCTTTTACGCGCCCTTCAAGTGCCCCCGCAGGCTCATGGCGACGCCATATCAATCTTTCCTGCCCATACCGAAATTACACTTCAAATGAACTGCTGAAGCACTTTAGAGCAATAGTAGACTTTGCAATCAACCACCACAAAGTGTTTACAGTCATCGGCAATTGGAATATAATCAGGCGAACCCTCATTAATAGGGGATGGATCGAAAAAATCCAAGCCGCCAACGTTTATGGATTTTACAGCGAACTACGATTTTTACAAGGCAAATCAATGCCAGAATTGTTGATCCTATTGACGACCAATAAATACAGAGATTCCGCCAAAGCGGTCATACAGTCGAGAATGTTAGGAGATCACCCCGTTAACTTCTACTTTAATTTGTCGTTTGCTACTCCTTCGAGGCACTTGATAAATTCAAAAGTCCCCACCTTGGTGAACACCATCAGGAAATGTGGCCCGAGCTATTCTTCAAAACGGGGCCTTTGCAACGCATCCAAAGAGTCTCACTGGGTCTACAAGCCCGGAAAGTTTATGCTGCGCCATCCAAGATCTTACACAGTCACTGAAGCTGAAGAAATGCAAGCGTTTATAAAGGATTTCAATATTACCGCAGCTATGTCCCTTTTAAAATGGGTAGTAGAAACTAGCAAGTTGCGTTGCCAAAGTGTTTGCTCTACCAAGGGTAGGACCAAAATTGATGTCTTCCATTTCGCTCTGGAAGAATGCGAAAAGTTCATTGAAATTTGTAAACACAAGGATATCGATAATAAAATAGAGTTCGCTGATGATGCTCATTGGAACCATTTCTTGGAAAACTTTTATAACATCGTCCACCTTGGCGACCATTTTAAAAGTAGCAAATCTGAAACCGTCAAATCGATGGTGCGCAAGGCGGGGGCTATTCTTAAGCAGCTCAAGAAAATCTGCCCCGATCTGCACATGGATGGAATATGTAATCTTTGGATTTTAAAGCCTGCCCTTGGTAGCATGGGTCACGGTATTCATATGGTTAGAACGCTACAGTATCTGTTAAAAGTGATAATGGAACACCAAAACCGTGGTTATATCATTCAAAAGTATATAGGTAAGTTTAGACCGCGGCAATCCACGAAGACTTTCGTCAGCTTGAGAAACGGCAGTTTTCATTTGTGCTCCTCTATTTTGCAAAAATACATTTTATCTTGCCGAAGCCGTTTCAAATATCATGATTTCAAACGAATCATCACATTTGAAACATCCAAAGAGACCAAACCGAAAATGTCTCGGCGATTTGTCTGCGATGGCTGAGGGGGTAACTACCAGTATTAGATGTATCAGGTGTATAGTAAATGACAGTACTGTTAATTGGATAAACATGAACGCGATCGTAAAGTATTATGTGCTGAACTATATTCGAATTAATAGCCTGCTTGGCTGATGGAGTTTGAGCTGGTTCGCCCATTAATTTGTGTTTATTATTTAATTGCTAGAATTGGTGATTTTTAAAGCCCTTAAATATCTAAAGTGCCATTGGTTGGGCTAGAACTGCAGACAGCTGCATTTGGGGCTTCCATGGTGCTCTAGTGATCTAGGTACCTAAGGTTCAGTTTATCTGTTGGTGGGAAAGTGTACTATGGGTGTTACACACTTTCCGATATTGAAAGTCTCAGCGACGAGGATTTGAATTACTGAAAGGTTAGGAGGCAAGTCGAGAAGGAGACCAAAAATGCGCTTTGTTACTTTCTACTCCTCTTTTCTTAAAATGCGTGAGCTTTAAATATATTTGTTTTATTCACAATATGTACAAATTTAAACTGCATTCTTGTTATGATGTATTTGGTGATAACTATTTCTTATATTAGTAAAAAAAGTGAATAGACGATGCAAATTAAAACTGCCATTTCCATAGGTACAAATTTGGCTGCTAAGCTTCTCTTTAGTTGTTATTTTGTATTTTTTAATATTTTGTTCACTTCTAGTTTTTTATATGAATTTATTTAATACAATTACTACTTATTTGCCAATTTTATATTTTTGTTTAGTTTATATTTTTTGACAGTTATTTTTTATTCAGAATTTTAACTTGACAGACATTTTTATGTATAGCATTAAGCAAGTAAAATCGCTATTGCAAATGACATTCCCATTAACACCATACGTATACATTCAAAGATTTTTCTCTGATTGTTCCAGAACGTCCTCTATTGATTTACAATACGAAGTTCGACATAAGACAGTGGTTCTTGATTAGTTCTACAGTACCGCTTACTATTTGGATGTATAAGTAAGTTTTAGCATCATTGGGTGATTCTAAGTTTGCACGATCAGTAATGAAGTTAAAAATTGACGATGTTCCATGACATCAACAATATGGGATCTGACAATTATTCAGCTTTTTGATCGTTTCGGTTTAATCGCATGTTGTGTAGCAAAGACAACACAAAAAACCAAAATCGCATTTTGATTTCTCATGCATTGATATACTGTGATCAAAAAGTAAGGCGAATTTGTTTATAACATGTAAATTCTTTATTTATTCTTCCAAATCAATTTCATCCCGTTCAAAGTAATCCCCGTCCGATAAACGCACTTTTGCCAACGCTTTTTCCAGTCCTCGAAACTGTCGGAAGAGTCCTTTTCTGGTATCGCATTCAAGACCTTCTTCAATTCAGTTTTTATCTCCTCAATCGTATCAAAACGGTATCCCCGCATTGGACTTTTGAGTTTGCTGAATAACCAGAAGTCGCCCGAAGCCAAAACAGGTGAATACGGTGGTTGCGGAACGATATGAGTCGAGTTTTTGGCAAAAAAGTCGCGAAGAATCAATGCAGTATGACATGGTGCATTTGGCACCAATCAAGACTTGACGCGTTTGAGGCACAAAAAATCCTTCAAAGTGGTTTTGGCTGAGCCAAATGATATTCTAACACTATCAGTGAGGTCTCTAATTGTCAATCGATTTTCAAGCACCAAATCTTTGATTTTTTGGACGCGGCAGACGTTGATGGTCGTCCAGAGCACGGTTCGTCTTCAATGCGTTCTCGGCCCGCTTTGAACTCGTTGTACCACTTATAAACGTTTTTTGCGCCATAGTTAGATCACCAAAGACCATCCGCAACATTTTCAATGTATTCGCTCAAGAATATTCGTTTCGCAAACAAAATTTGATGCAAGTTCTTTGCTCAGCAAAATCACCCATTGTAAATATCGAAAAATTCACTTTTAGTTGTTTACAAAAACACGGAGATAATTAAAGCTTTTGACAAACAGACGCTTGGTAAATGTTATAGACAGTCCTAGCAACAAAGGAAAAAATGACAATTTTACCTTACTTTTTGGTCACAGTAGTACATATTTTCTGTATCATTACGCAAGTGTTGGATTCTAAATATTGTTGCGTATATTGATTTAAAAAAACGTAACTCGAATTCGAACTTTGTCAAAATGTCCTGTGGTGGGAGTTCTTATCTCCGGCATCAGTGAATAGCCGAAAATACGAGGTGTGTTCAATAAGTATCGCAAATTTTGAATTTTCGCGGGTTACGTATATTCGAATTCAGATTTTTTTGTAGCGTTATGTTGGTATTCATGTCTCTCGCTTATACCGACAAGTTCGGCCATTTTGAATGTTCAGTTAATTGTTGACAGCTGCTTTGCTTGCACGTGTACTCGTCTTCGATTTTTACCTATTCAAAAAAATGGATCAAAGAACATGTATCAAATTTTGTGTGAAAAACGAAATTAAGTGCGCGGATGAAATCCAAATGTTGACTGTGGCACTTCAAAAACAGACGAAAAAATTGATGAAGTGAAGAAAATGGTATTGGCCAATCGTCGAATCACCGTTAGAGAAGTTTCTGATGACCTAGACATATCGATTGGCTCGTGGCATTCGATTTTTATCAATGATTTGGGCATGAGATGGGTCGCCGCGAAATTCGTACCAAAAGTGCTCAATTTCGACCAAAAACAGCTTCGCATGAAAATTGCTAATGGGCTGTTGAGCTCTCCGCGACGACCCAAATTTGCTCCAGAGGGTCATAACTGGTGACGAATCGTGGATTTACGGTTATGACGTGGAAACCAAAGCTCAATGGAAGCTGCCGCACGAACCAGGATCGAAAAAAGCGCGCCAAGTTCGGTCGATTGTGAAAGTTTTGCTTACCGTTTTCTTCGATTGTAGGGGCGTGGTGCATCGTGAGTTCTTGCCACAAGGTAGAACGGTCAATAAGGAATATTACCTAGAAGTTATGCGCAATTTGCGTGAAGCCATCCGCCAGAAATGGACGGATTTGTGGAAGAACAAAAATTGGCTTTTGCACCCCGATAACGCCCCTGCTCACACATCGTTGCTTGTACGCGACTTTTTGGCAAAAACAACACACTAGCGATGCCGCAGCCACCATATTCCCCAGATCTGTCCCCCTGTGACTTTTTCTTGTTCCCGAAACTAAAGAGGTCCATGAAAGGACGACGCTACGCTAATATTGACGAGATAAAGATGGCATCGAAGGAGGAACTGAACAAGATAAAGGAAAATGATTTTTGTAAGTGCTTCGAAGATTGGAAAAAACGTTGGCACAAGTGCATAATATCTCATGGGGATTACTTTGAAGGGGACAAAATAGATATTCATGAATAAATAAATAATTTTTGAAAAAACACAAAATTACTTTTTGAACACATCTCGTACAGTCTGATGACCACTGATGCCATTATTTTCCTCTCTATTATTGAAGTGCAGAATCTACCAACTAAAGTTTTGATGTTTACTATCATTACCATTATATGTAGTTTTAGTGTTGTTACTTGGAGTTTCTAAGCGTTGTTCAACTTTTTTCCAGAGTTTGTTATTTACGATTCAGTTCGCAAACATACAACTTGAGAAAACTACACGAATCTATTCATTTAACCAACAATTCAGTCCAAACGAGGTACAAGAATTGCAACAGAGATCCGAATTTACCGCAGCATAACATGTGGGACTCGCTGGAGTTCCAGAAGTATCTGGAGAACAACGGTTACTCCAACGCATACAAAAGCATTATCTATCCAGGTATGAGACAGTGCTTCGTTGCAGCAGTTTTGTTGAATCAGGAATACATTTGTGCAAGAAAAAACAGTTTTGAACTGTATGGAGCTGATTTTATGATCACGGAGGATTTTAAACCGTGGCTGATCGAAATTAATTCACGACCGGCGTTGCATCCTTCAACGCCTGTTACTGCCAGGTTATGTCCCCAAGTTCTAGAGGATGTCATTAAAGGTACTTATTGGAAGCAAGCATGCTGCGTTAATACATTGCGAACGATCGTACACGGAAAGCACATTCTTGCTAATTTGCAGTAATCAGTTGTGTAATCTTCGGCCGCGTTCGAATCGTTCACAATGTAAGCATAGCGTTTTAGATGTAATAATATTGAGCACGTTGACAAATTTTCAGTTTGAGTAACTGCAGATCATAAAAGGTGAATTCCCTGTGACTGCCTTATATTTATTACTTCCTGCATATCAAAATGATTACCCCATTTGCAAACATTGCTTACATTAAAACTCATTTTGATTCAAAGGAGCAATTTATAAAGTTTGCTTTACAACTTGCAATTCTAATAAGCTGTGTGTAGTAATTATGTATGTGTGCACATTATATATATTGCAGGCAGTAGAATGCGATCTCTTAATCAAGTATAAGAATTCTGCAGACAATAGCATTGGCAATTTTTTTACACTTACTGTATGAAGAAGGCACCTTTTAAGAGCCTATTATTCAATTTTGGCCATTTTTGCCATGCCACATAGTTAAACTTTTACCCGAATCTACTTTTGGCACACGTAAGACCGCCGGAAGTACTTAATTTTTTCCTGAAGTTGGTGGAAAGTCTTTTATAGGCGCCCTTGGCCTAATGCCAGGGGGTGTGAGATTCGCTGCTTCTTTCCTTAAACGAGGTACCCACTAAAAACCACCAACTTTTCGTGAGAACTACTGGAATTATCTATCAGTTGTCCTTCGTTGGGACTACGGCGGTATTATTTCTACGAAGGTAGTCGCAAGGACATCTTATAAATGTTGGCATGTCCTGCAATCATTTGCTCTTTTTTTCTCCTATGTCTGTTTTTCTTTTGTTTTTATGGGGTTGTTTTATCTTGTATAGGGATGTCGTGTGTACACATGACTCGCGGGCCATGGTTTTGAGACATCCATGGCTATCCTTTCATGACACTTCACGAAGCCGCTATAGAGATTTTCTATATTTAGTGTTTCGTCTTTCCTTGTGAAGACTTCATCTAGGAGTTGCTTCAGTTCTTCGGGATGCTTTGGAAGTCCTGCGCATCTTAGTAGCATCCTATCTGTAGGGAATGTGATGGACTTTCCCATGGGATGTTTGACCACCAGCCTCAGAGCAGCGAAATGAGTGCTCTGATTTTCCAGCTAGGGTAGTTTGAGGTTCCTTCTTAGGTTTTGGTTCATCTGCTTAGGATTCACTGCCTTTGTACGGTTTTCGGCTGTTGTTCTCGAGGTTGTAGCCTCTCCACTTGGATTGTATGTTCTTCCAGATACAAATGTGATTTTATCTCGAGGAGTTCGGGGCGCTCTTGGCTTTTCAAGCTCGTTTATGTGGGATTATGTCCCTATTTCTCAATTTATTGTCCAGTTCTTCGGTCATTTTTGCCCGAGTCTTCTTGCCTCTCTTTTTGTTGTTGTCTGTGTTGGGTTAGTCCATGAGGGTTCAGAGCTTCTGTTGCCTTTCTAGATCTTTCTTCATTTAGTTTGACCCTCATTATTTCTGACATACCATTAGTGATTTTTTCCCAGTTTTCTTTTGGCACACATAGTGTCAGCTAAGTTTTCTGTGTTCAACTCAGGTCATGGTCTGCCCTTAACTCCTCAAATCCTGGGGAAGCAAATAGTGTACGTTCTGGTTTATCGCTGCTATTACATCATCAGCATGCATTGCTTTGTTTAAGTTTAAATTTTTGAAGTAGCTGCCAAAGCGGCCATGCCCAGCAAGTAGCTGAATCTAGTTGTAGTTAAGGTTGCCTTACCTGCAATCCAATCTACTATACTCGCAATGACAGTCAAAGTCCAAGACAAACCTCTGGCCCGCTGCCTTTCCTTGTTCCAGGAAGTCAGCGTTTCCTCTCCGGCTTCCTTTTTTCCCATACCTTCTGATATTTTGAGCTGTTCTCTTATCAGCAGATCTTTGGGAATGGTAGCTGTGATTACATTTAGTTCTTCTGTAAGCACTTGCTACTGGTAATGTTGCTCTTCATTCTAATTGAGCTTAAATTGATTTCATATTTTTTGTGTTGGAGAGCTTGGTTCCACACTGGTGCTGCATATAGAATCACTGAAACCACTACAGTAACCAATATTTTCCTCTCTTATCCTGTCTTGATCCCTCTACATCGTTCAGAACTCTCATTAGAGTTGCAACGCTGTCGTTTGCTTGTCAATAATATATCGTATATGTCCGACAAATCTCACTCTGCTGCCGAACATTACGCCTAGGAATTTATTGGATTAGCAACTAAGTAATTGCGGATTTCACTCAAAGATGGCTTCAATTGAATTTTTAGGTTTGCAGGCGTAGTACAAATGTAAAACACATTTTGTTATTTGATAGTTGGCAATTTAGCTGTCAATCAGTAAACAAAGTTTTTTGAGCGGTTGCGTAGTTTTCGTTTGGCCTTCTTTGAAAAATGGAAAATCAAAAGGAATATTTTCGTCATATTTTACTTTTTTCCGCAAAGGGAAAAACGCATCGCAAGCTCATAAAAAGTTATGTGCTGTTTATGGTGACGAAGCCTTAAAAGAATGGCAGTGCCAATATTGGTTTGCCAAATTTCGTTCTGGTAATTTTTCATTCAAATATGAAAAACGCTCTGGTCGTCCAGTTGAAGTAGATCAAAGCAATAATCGATTCGGATCGTCACAGTACAACACGTGAGATTGCAGAGAAGCTTCATGTATCACATACGTGCATTGAAAATCACTTAAAACAACTTGGCTATGTTCAAAAACTCGATACATGGGTATTTGATTTTCTAAAAAAAAATTACTTAGTTGCCAACCCAATAATTTTACGTTAAAGGATTATTTCGGTGTCCCCAACTTTGATACTAAAGTTCTTGTATCTTTTAAAACCGGTTAATCTCACAGCCTCCGGTTTCGCGAGTGCTAGTTCTAGATTTCTTTCTTGCAATGCTGATTTTAGTCTAGCAATTGCTTCTCCAAGGTTTTTTTTTTAATTTTAGTTCATGTTTTGCGGGTCCTCCTATGGCAAGGTGGTCCGCAAAAGACTAGACCTCTCTTCCTGCTAGTTTTTTGGTTTTCATTGTCTACTAGCTCGAGAATTCCTTCGTGAGGCAGTTTCCCTTGATCTGTCTCTCCGTGTTGGGTGTTAGAGAGTAGATTTTCAATTTCTATCTCTTCAGTTAGTCTGTTACCTAGGATCCTTTTGTATAGTTTCTCTGTTGTCCTCAACAAATAGATGGGTCTATATTTTCTTGACTCTTCTGGCTCTAGTTTGGGTATGAAATCTATTTTGGCCATTTTCCATTCTTTTGGAAATCTTCGTTCCCGTAGTAGTCTCTTTAATGCATCGCAGTTTAGAACTCTTCAAATAAACTAATCGCTAAAATATAGCTATTATACTGTAATGTTGTGGTAAAAGTTGCATTATCAGCTGAATTCTGCACCTAATTAGCAAACATAACAATGATAGTATAGACTAAGCAAGAGATTTTCTGAAGTAATTTGGTAACTTAAGAGGAATGACTCCTACATTCAAAATCTCGAAGTGTAGAAATGTGTTACCGGATAGTTTAAAAACCCTTATTTTCATGCAATACATGCATTTTTGTGAAATAATGTAGTTTGGTTTAGTAAAGTCTTGTGGTTTAATTAAGTTTTTCCTTTGATATAGCAAAGGAGTTTTGGAACGAAAACGCTTTTGCTTCGCTGACTCGGGATTTGCACGCCCATTTTCCTCCAATTTAATATTGCTGAAAAACGAACACACCTAAAAAAGCCAAAAAATTCTAAACCGTTGCTCTTTCACCTTTTATTACGTTTAGAAATTGTATTTTTTAAATGAGTTCATTTCTTAATACATCTCTTTTCTGTGAGTAAGCGATACACCTTTGATTTTTGAGGGATATTTCTGGTATTGTTATATTGGGGTCCTACGATTCAAATTAATTCACACAAACTGGAGTGAAAGCAATTTATTGATAGTCCGTGGGCTAAACAAATTAAAATCAAACGTGCTTCAGTTCTTGGGCTCTACTTTATTGTGTCTTATAAATGTTAAAATTTTAAAATTATAATTTTAAACGTCTCTTGTGAGGTTTTAAATGGCTTGTTAGATACTATAAACACCTTGAAAGCGCCTGCCAGAAAAATTATCCTAATAACTCTGTTAAATTAACTATACACATAGTTGAAAATTAGTAATAAATCAAAAACTATACGTTTTGCTTTATTTTGTTATTCGGCGAATTGATATTAGGACAGATTTCAATTTCTACATTGTGATACATTGCCTATTGCCAAAACCGTTCTGGGTGGAAAGTTTGGTACTAACATTTTTTCGGCCCATTTCTTATAATAAATGGTGAGATTCATATCACTAAGATAATCGATTGATAGTGTCTAATATCGCCATTTCAAGCTTTGGGAAGCGTATGGGAAGAATGGGTAAAAGACTGCTTCATGAAAATGATTGATCTCTATTCTTCATGATACCGCTTGAAGTAGTTACGTCGTTTTTGCTGACTATCACGTTTTTATATGAAAAAGTGTTCGGATAGGTCTTGTTTTTCTCTTCTTGCAAGTGCAGATAAATCATCATCTTCATGTCCATTTCAAAGTATGCCAACTAATCCCTATTTTAATAAATTGGTGTCCTCCAATTAAACTTGTGAATCCGAAATGGTCACTTCGGTAAACATTCTTCCCTAAATACCACTAAATATCTACAACTCATTTTGTATGGCTAATATATTATAATTAAACTCGACAGCCTCTGGATGTTATTGTATGATGTCACACTAAGAAAGTCTTGCGAAATTGCCTGCAGAACTCATATACTTATATAGTAGGGGATGCGAATCATGCACCAAAACATGTTCCTCAAAATTTATCCAACAAAATTATTTCTGATATGATCCGCCTGCTCTATTATTGGGGACGAAAAAATACGAGCATAATGGGCCTCTTTGATATTAGTGATATTTTTTAGGAAAAATGTTACTAGCAGTCATGTTTTTAAATGTTGTACTTTCGTGTAATCAAAATTGCCCACTTTCGATTCAGAATTGTTCGAAAACGAGTGCACCCATCCTTTGCTCTTTTCCCTCTAAGGGAAGTCTACCAGCAAAACAATACAAAACGACGCCGCGTCAATACGGCATGTTCTGGCACCTCCGAAGCCCATTCGATGTTTCTGTTTCTGAACAGCAACTTGAAATTACAAAACTCTTTTTTAGTTGTAACCCTTTCCTAATACCACGAATGCAAAAGTCGTCCATTTGATGCGTGCTCACTGGTCGATAATTGATATCAAGCTATGATTTAGGCAAATTTCTAAGTTTTCCAAAACGAACCATCACATTACGTCAATAAGAAAAAATGTAGAGGGCCAGATTCTCAAACAATTTTTCTATTTTTAGTTATTGTCGACCATCAAAAAGACGCCAACGCATCAACAGGAAAATTTAAGTTGATCTACAAACAAAAACTTGACCCCCTTCCAGACCTAGAACAAAATTTAGAATTGTCTGGAAAATCTGTGTTCCCAAAAGTGGACGCGAATTAATGTCTGACTTGTTATTTATTTTTTTCTATTTACGTAAAGTGAAGAAGTATTTTGATGTTTCTAGACTATTTACATGTTTATTAGTCGTTTAAACGTGGGTTAACTATGTATTTGCAAGGAGCTTGATGAAATTTTGTGAGTGGAATACGAGATCGTTGTTGAGTCTTTATGCACAAAATTGATTTGTTAATACAATGCCCCTTTGTTGTTAAATAAAGTTATAAAATATAAGCTTTGATTCTTATTCTGAGTTATTTTTGGAAAGCTTAGATCATCAAAGAATGCGTCGGAGCATTATTTTATTGCTTGCATTGTGGCATAATTTTTATTTTGTGGCCTTATTATGTTTTTTTTTAATTTAGTGGTTATTGATAACGCAAGGGATCCTAATGCGAAGACGGGCAATTTCGAGCAGATCTACAAACAGAAAATTCCACCCTTACCCCGATGCAACGTCGACGAGCTAAAGTTAGAAGGAACTCCCCTACCCCCCAGCTACTTTTGCAAACCTGAAGAAATGAAAGATTTAGAACCTAAGGCCAAGATTTCCTCAGGCTTGATAGATATTAACAACACCAATAGCTATATGAAGTACGTGCGGAACGAAATGAGGAAGACTTTGGAGAAATTGTTGACTATTATTCGCACGGAAAGAAGCAGGAGGAAAAAGTTGAGGGCTATGACGAATTCAAATACTAGTAAGGTTATAAAGCAGCAGGAGTTGAATAAGAGCAACAAAAATATCGACATCGGGGTGGAATGCGTTTTAGAGATCAAAGAGATATTTAAGAATAACGAAAAGACCAAGGATAAAATCGTAGCGACAGATTTAACACCAAAGTCGTCATCTTCGACGCAAGTGGACATCCTGACCGAATTGATTGTTGGAGATGCCAAGCAAGAAGCGGACAGTATAAAGGAGACCTTGTTGAAAATAACCGAAAACACAGAGAGCAAGAGCAACACCATTTTTAACGATGTTTTGAAGTTGTTAAGCGGCCTTAAAAAAGAATAACCTTTAAAATATTTACTGTTTAAAAGTTGTTTTGTATTTTATAGGAACTATAAAAGTAAATAATTCAAAAAGCCAAAAACAAAAAAAAAGTAAATGAATAAAATATTTCGCAAGTACGTTTTTATTAGCTTTTATACAAAATACTCTGGACATTTAAGGGAACGAACACTGATTCTTGTGATTACCTTCGTTTTATTTTAAGTAGCTGCAAAAGTTTTAAATTAGGTTAATTTTTCCAAACTGATAAAATGAATTAAGATGGATGCTGCTAAAATATGTAAGTATTATAGCAACTCATCAATAACGATTATTCTAAAAAAGATCTTTCTGGCTACGTCCTATTGACACTGCCGCTGTAATTTCCATGCTGGTAAAGGATCATACTAAAAATTTAATGTCGCTACTGTTGGCCCGCATTGTGATATGTTGCAACCATCAACTCAGTTGAAAAGATATAACTTTAGTGCATGGTGACAAGAACAGTAATATAGTTCTCTCTTGAGTGCTGTATGAATCAGTTCTTCAAAACTTCTTAGTACTGCCCATTCTTTGCAGTTCTGCAGCCAAAAACATTGCTTTCTTCTGATACTGCGTTTGATTTCTGTTTTTTGTTAGACTACCAGCTCAAGAAGCAGATATTTCCAGCTCCTCATTATATGCCCAAGGCTAATCATTTGTATATGTATCTATTTTTCTCACTTTTTGCATGATTTCATGGATTAATATATAGTATCTATCAATGGTGCCTTTACCATCCATCTATACATCCATAGCTGAAATGCTCTGGGTTGTTACACTTCATTTTACAGAGTAGGGTAGATTGGATCTAACACATCAAATTCTTGGGTTTTAGTTGATCTATTTGCTGGTATCAGGTACGTAAGATGCACATACTGCATTTGCAGCAATTATAGTTTTACTCGAAAGACTGACTACTGTTGCAGGAACTGTTCGTAATCAGATTTAAATTGGCTAGGAGATCGATGGTGTAAATTAGAATTTAAACATCCCTCGCCCAAAAACTGTTAGTGTACAACGTGAAATCTACAGCCCACCACATACGACCCCGCAGGTCTTATGTTTGACACTTCTAACCCAGTACCAGGTGCACAAGTTTAAAATGTCGTTTTGTTGTCAAGAGATGGCGCATGAAATCTATGGAAATAACTTTTGGAACCCAAAGCGCCATTTTTTGGTAAGACTACCGACTACAATTCATTTAGCTGTAGAACGTGAAAATCGACCATAAAAGTTTGAAGACAAGTTCCCGTCCTACACTGGTTTTCCACCTCATGACCGACAACTACAAAAAGACATTTTGGCGAAGATTCCTGTCAAAAATCGAGTTTATTTTGCGGACGGTTCTAAGAACGTGAACAGCTGTGGATGCGCTTTTTATTGAAATTAGGAGTAACACCAAGAGGTCTTTCAAATTGAATGATAATACTTCTATATTTACGGTCGAGGCGGTTACGGTATGGGAAGCGCTACAGCATGCTGAGGCCTATGATGCTGGTATTACTATTATGACGGACTCATCAAGTGTGCCTCACGCAATTAAATCTAGAGAAATAGTTAAAAAGATGCATCCAGTGATTTTAAGTATTATCCAGATCGCTATAAAATTGATAAAGCGTGGTCAATGCGTTGAGTTTTTTGGGTGAGAGCGCACTCTGAAATTATGTATAACGAGAATGTAGATGAATTGGCCAAATTATCAACTAACAATAAGGAGATAGATAAAAAATTTCTAACCGGCTGTGAAGTGATATCTCTTATTAAGAAAGACAGTGATTAATCAATGGCAGTCGCAATGGGAACACTATATAGAGAATAGTACTACTCAATATGGTCGAATTCATCCCAAAATTCTTACAACCCCTTGGTATGAGGGATGTTGCTTATCTAGAAGATTCTACACCA
>JAWQRO010000033.1:0-71627 GCA_033557835.1 Helochares maculicollis
CACATATATATATATATATATATATATATATATATATATATATATATATATATATATATAGAGAGAGAGAGAGAGAGAGATATCTAATAATTACTTTTTGATGCTTTTTGTTTGGTGACGTCTATGTAGCCAAATATTAACACGGTCATTTGACTTCAAATATGATTTTATTTTGACCATCAGTTTTTTATCTATTTGTGCATTCTAAATTTTTTGGCTACAAAACCTGTCATAGTTTTCTGGCTACTTTTGATTTAATTTGTCTTCATCACTAAATATGTAAAGTGTTTAGAGATATTGTTTATAAACGAGAGAGAGAGAATTTTTGTACCAAAACATTAATTATATCTTTACAAAAATATTAAAAGGGATGTATTCAAACATTGTAGCTTAAATTTCGGTGATTATTTTCCTATTAGATGCAGTACTTGAATAAGTAGTACTTTTCCAGCAAATGTAGCTTTAGATACATCTCCAACTTTATTAAGATTATAATCTTGTGACAAATAATTGTTAATCCTTTTACGGTAAATAGGAATACAAAATTTAAAGCTCATAACATAAAAGGCGGTTAGCTAAATTGATTGCCATAAAATGTGGCTAGTGATCGTTAAATTTTAAGTCCCAAAGGAAAAGCAATAGATGTAAAGTAAACTCATGTATCAATAGGTATTTCTACTGTGAATATATGATAGGCTAAAACAATTAAATCTAGGTAATAAATTACTGTTACTTCATATACTATTTTTAAAACTACATTTTTTGGTAATTATCTTTTTTTTGTCAAATAATTTGGGAGATTATCCAGAAGTACTGGTATAAATAAAATACAATTTCCAGGATATTCTATAAGCCAGAATAAGTGTTGATATAAAATTGGATCGCCACATCTTGCTGAATTCGAAAAAAGAGTTGCTTAAATTTAGCACCAGCTAAACAAATTAAAAAATAAAAGTAGCAATAAATCTAAAATTGCAACTGATAAAACTAATTACAGTAACAATGATGTATACGACACCAAGAATTGATCAAATTCCGGCCAAATGTGAACTAACAGTTGGTAATCCTACATTCATGAGCAATTTTGGCAAATATAGTAATTTAAACGTAAAATCAAAGAGAATGGTAGTGGCCTAAATCTTATTCGCGGGATCAGATTGAGTACTCCTAATGTTGATGAAACTAGCCTATTCCAAAATCTTCCAATTTTGATAAGTAAAAATAATACGAACATTCAAAGAAATACACGATGAGTTGGTGCAATATAACTGCAGATTTAATTGTCCTCAATTAAAGTTCCTGGATCTCTTAATTCGGCTTAAATTAAGATCGTCGGGATGTTCCTACTATTTCTTAAATTCATTTTTAGATCTGCGATAAAAATGTCCTGTGTGTTATAAGGTGAATAAGATCTCTGTATGAGAAACGATGTACAAAAAAATTCTTATTTGAATAAAAAAATAAAAACATAAAGTAAAGGTTTAGGATACATGTAGAACTCTTAATTGTCGTAGAGTTTACGATTCTAATTTTTATTTTAATTTTCATAGATGTCTTTTAGTACCAAATTGTTCGAATAAATTGGAAAACAGTCATTATTTCATTTAAATAGACCGTTTATATTAGTTAAATATTTTTACGGTTGACGGACATCATAGCATTGAAATAAACATAATAGAATTTATCAGGGATAATTTTCCCATAGCTTTGTAGCCTTTATTAAAATACCTACATAAATTCACATTGGTTCTGAATATTTGCTAAAAATCACAATTTATTACTTTGTACACTTTAACAAGCAGATCATTTCTGACATTTTATGGGCAATACTGCTGCATTATAAAGTTTTTGTCCAATTACGACCAATCTAAGACTGCGTGTGCAAAGTTTGCGAACTCCAGCGACCAGTTCTGTGTAATCTGGATAACCTCTATTATCAATAGACACGCCGACAAACAACGCTAGAGTCCAGGGAAAAGAATTACCGTCCGCCTCGACCCTAAAATTTGCAGAACTAACTTTTCGTTTTACTTCCTCCTGCATTCTTCTTTCTAAAGAATTGACCTTATGTATAAAACTTGTATCTGGATGAAATTCTGTTTTATTTTGGTCATAAAACAGAATATGAACATTACGTCACAAGTCGACAAATTTGGTAAGTGCCAAATCCCAAAAATTTTAATCCAAATGTATTTCCAAAATTTGAATGTAAATCTCATTCAAGATTATTTTCAAATGAAGTACAAAATGCTTTAATAAATGGTTTATTAATCTCGTCATGAAGTTGCATTTAGACCAACGCAACAACGTAATAACTGCATTTTGCATAGTAGTACACAATTCGTGCCATAAATAAGTATTATATATGACAATCGATTGCTAACTTTATATTAGCGGGAAAATTATTTGTTGGTGCGAATGTTTGCGAATTGTAGACAGCACGCAAGTCTATTGGTATTATACACCTTCCCTATCTTACTCTAATCTCTCCATCCCTTTAATTCTCGTATATGCAAGCAAAGCCTAACGTCATTGTGTAATACAATATCCTAAGCAAACCCAACTCTATTTGTTCTGTGAAATTGGACATGATGCAAACAATGTATCAGTAAAGTCGTCTTGACTGATTTAATAAAGTAACCGTCTTATGATTATGTGATTTTTTTTCTTTATTCAAGTAAAGAAATCGATGCTATCACTACGACGTGTGCTTACTTGTCTCGGCTCTGTGTTAACTTCAGCGTTTTGCAATCCAGAAGAAATCTAATGCCTAAAGTACATTTTTTAATTTATTAGTAAGAATGTGGAGAACTTACGTAATGTATTTCATATGGTAAATGTGATGGTTTCCTATCGACTCACTTTAAATTTGCCTAAAATATTAAGCGCCAGCCTGGCTATATGTACCAATGAATAAATTTAGTTAAAAAAAAGCACGATACATTTTGTTCGATTCATCAAGTCTCCCACCTGCCGTAATTCAACAAAAAAAATTTCAAATTTATTTCCTAAATGAAAAAGCTAAGGACATCTCTAATAGTTTTTATTGTGATCTGTTTGCTTTATTCATATATATCAAATGTCAATTTAAGTATCAATACTGTTTGATTTTAGGTATGATATGAAGGTCAAACATTCAAATATTGACAGGAAAATATTAAACTTTGGCAAGGGTTTAAAGATGTTCATGATAAATGTTGCTTTATTATAAAGCTATTTAGTAGTGGTTGCGGCAAATGAGAACAAGTACGTCGCACACTCACCCCGGTCCGAATTGATTGGTTTTTGTTAAGCGTCGAACTGTTCAGGAAAATCGATTTAACACATTAGAAGGAACAAAGGGGTCTCTGCCCCAGTATAAATCATAATTTTATTTGATTTGTGAGAATGGAGCGTACTTCCGCTACCGTCTCAATATTAACTTGTTACAAAGTAATTAATGGCGTTTGTGCTACTTACACGTTCAGAGGGAGAGCCTTACAGACAGACACACAGGGGCTTTAATAACGCGCTTTTCGAAGTACCATTCGCTTCGCCGACAGAGATGTATGCTTCCATGGAGAAACTGAATAGTAATCGAATATGAGTGTAGTGTGAAGCTAGTTGCCAGTGGCGATATTTTAACGAGATTTGATATATTGCTGACGGAAGGACTCTTAGAATTCTATTCACCAACGAAACTTACCCAAGTCAACTGGATATAATTAAAATAGAAAATGTAATGACTAATTAGGTAATATATTTATATATACAATACATAAGAAACGCAAATCAAAATGTCCACTTTGATTTCTCATAGTATAACGACCCAATATGGATTTAAGCGATTGTTATAATCTCTACTAATGTAAATACAACAGGTAATAATGCGATTAATTGCTTGAAGTATTCAATAGTCAATGAATGAGATTTTATATTTGTTCAAAAATTGTATAACGCTTTTGACATACGTATATACTTCGGATATAAAATCTACTTCAGTTTTAAGTCCCAAGACGACACTGTCAGCTTCCTTCTCGAACACTCTTGAATTTCGCTAAGCGTGAACGCAAACTAAGCATGAACGCTCTGATCGTTTGTCAATAGAATTTTCATTTAATACTCTGTACATCATTTTGTGGTGTGAAAGATTTATTATTTTCAATGGATACGCAATAATTAAACCAAGAAATTTGTTTGAATGTCTCACAAAACCAACATAAAATTAAAGTCTTTTTGGGAGAAGGTAGACGATAAACAAAACAACATAGCGATAGCAATTAATACGCTAATCAAAATTAGAAAAAAACTTTTGCTACATATTTTCCACTTGTGAACTCGTATTTTCTATTAACTGAGTTAATGGGCGGTTATTTTCTACAATTCTATAATAACGATTCGGTTGAGTAATGCGATTGTGATGGGATAATCTTGGTATATTACCTAACAAAGGGAACCGTAATCAGTGCAGAATATTACGTAAGCTCTTGTCCAGATTAGTACGTCAAGCGCTCATTAAAAACTGGAAAGCTGCATAACTGACCATTGTTACAGCAGGATAATGTAAGAACACATTACGTTCCTTGAGTTGAATTGGAAAATATGAAGCCTAACTGTAGTTGCTTAAGAACAGTAAATATTTAATTGTATTTGCCTTTATAGGAAAGGTAACGTGAAATGTAGTTCGTCCAAAGCTTGTATCTATTATTCTTATGACTGTTTTATTTTCTATGGTTTCCAAAAATTTTAATATACATAACTAAATATTGCCTTAAACACTTCATAATATCGAAAACACGAAAATATATTTATATAAGTTTTTATGTGTAACATTTCTTAAATATTTGAAGTTCAGATTTATTCTCTGTCTGTAAATTACATAGGGCTTAATTTTATTGAGTGCAAAACGATTTACAGTGAAATTATTACAGCAAATATTTATCACTAGTCAGGCTGTTGCTGCATTAGAAGATAAAGAAAAAAAAATCTAAATATTTGGTGTTCTTCGACTGAAATACCTAGGCAACAAATTAAAATGCAACGTTATAGTTTACTAACCATTTTCTTTAAATAGATGGATTGGCTACAACTGGCTCAATGTAATTCCAATCGATTTGAAAAAAAAAACATTTCTATTCACCTCTAAATACTACATCCACAATTTCATTCTAAGCTCTTTCCTACGAGCGCTAGTGTCTTGTTTAGTTCATATTTAAATGCTTTTCTCATTGTTCTAATGTAAATTAAAAATATAAAACAGGCACACTAAAAAGGCCGATAGTACATTCAGGCTTTATTAACCAAATCTAAACTACTATAGACTGCAACAATTAAGGATGGGTTCATTTCTGTGGTCCAATATGACCGCTCACAAAGAATCAGTATATTAGACTGCAGACAAGAAAATGTCGTTACTACGATATTTCTGAAGGTGTATATTTATACTAATAATAATTATCGAATAACATAACATAAAATATATACAAAAAATTTACAAATCTCAACTAAGCAAACCTAATATCCAAAAATCCAAATAGTATTAAATAACAATCGCACACTCACATAATTTACTATCAATATTATTCATCAAAGCAAATTGTTTCAATTTATTTAGATATAAGCAAACACAAAAGTGTAAGTTTTGAAAAGAGATGTTTAAAACATCATTCCAAAACATTTGCTAGTCGGATGACTGTTCTGTGTTATTTTTATTAATACTAAAATAATAGTTTTAGAAACAAGATTTTCTTATTGTTGATATATGCTTTAGTGAAATAAAAGTGCTCAATATATTTCACCGAATTTTGAATGGATGTCCTAAGGCTACAAATGCAGGAAGTTGTAACATCGTGTTCGGGCCTGATGCCGGATCGACCCAATGCGAAGGATACAGACTTCGGTTAATAAATGTTTACTGTTAGCAAATTTGCATTCAACCACAATCGTACAACGTTTAAATCCTCCTCTGTTTGTGTTTTCAGTATTGTGCTGCTTTTAGAATCAAGGAATAGAACAATGAAAATAATATCACCTCAAAACGGTATCATTATGTCAATAGTGTGTATCAAAGCCCATAATGGTCCCAAAGTTATACCGCGGGACCTTCTAGTTGGACAAATCAAATGCCTCTACAATCCCCTATTTGTTACGTCGCGAATATAGTCTAAAAGAAGTTTTACTTGACTTGCTTTTGGGGATATATTACAACACTCTCCGCTTGGTACTTTTATTCTCTATTCAGTATCCACTAAGGAAAAATCATTCGCCGTTTAAGTTATTATATTGAAATTATATCATCGCGCGCTAATATTATAACCAATATATATATTAATATTTAATGAAAATCCATCTAGTTTCACACTAATTTGAAGATACTTTTACTTTTTAAATTCTTGTAAGTATTTGCATTAAATATTATCATGTGTATTGCAAAACCGGTAAACGCAAATTCGAGATTAAAGTCGTGACCATACACGCTTCATCGAATCTATGATTAAGCATAACTTTTATTATCAAATATCAATCAAGACACTACATGTACGCCATAAATGATAATTTTTAAGTAAAATAGACTTTTTTTAGACCTAATAACATGTTTGGTCTACAACGTTTTTGGCTTTGAAAAGAGTATGTTACTGTTACGTAGTATTTATGAAACGCTTGACTACATCCCTTTTTAATAACTAGTGTCATAATTTGTCACTAACAGAAATGTAGTTTGTGGTTAAGCTGGAAAAGTGTTTTCATCGTGTTGTATTGTTCTGTTTAATTTATCGAAATTCATATCGGACAGAAACATTCGCAAAGAGAATTAATTTTTTGCTGGCAAATCGTGAATCATATCTACATCAATTTGGAGCTTTTGGTGAAGACATTTCTGCGCAAAATACGTGTGAACAGTGTTTACATCATTTTAAAAATAGTGAATTCCATGTTGCAGACAGAGAACATGGAAAAACACTAAGCAAAATGAAGAAACCTTTTTTTGATGAAGATGATTTAAAAATATATATTTCTCTCTCTGCAATTGAAAGTATTTAATTCAAATTATTGTTTGCAGTGTTCTACCAAAAATAGGAAAAATTCAGAATAGCAGAAGATTGGAGGGAATGGGATGAGTTAAACGTCAGACGTATGGAAAAGGGCAAAAAGGCGTGTAAAATTTTGCTCCGATGCAAATAGAAGCCATTCTTTTATCTCATAAAAGCAATGTATTAAACGTGGATTAATTTTCAAACTATCAACTATAAAAAAATTACAGAATCACATTGACAATAGACAATGCTGCGTATTTATTGGCACCTGTGGGGCGGGGCGTATTGTGAGATTTAAGAGCAAAGGAAACGGTTAATACTACCAGTAACTAACAACAGTTAACCAGTTTGAACTGATAGCTGCTTGAAAAGAGTTTAATTTACCGAAAAAGGCAACACAAACTAACTTTCTTCATAACAATGCTCCATAGCATAGGGTAAAGCAGGCTTGCGATACATTAGAAGAACTCAGCTGAATAGTTCTATCTTATGCGGGTTACTTACCAGACTTGGTTTATTCCGATTACCACTCGTTTGCATTAATGTAACTAAATCATTTATGGGAAAAGAGGAAGGATTCTACTGTCGTGGAATTCGCAAAGGTGGGAAAAATATGTAAAAAGTGATTTTTTTACAACAAAATTTATTGTGATATTTCTTTAAAATCTGCATTTGTCTTGTACATCGAGAAATCTACTATCAATATCTCCTATCCTCATAATCGTAACAATTCATGAATTAGTAACCCAATTCACTATTATGCTGATAGAAATGATCAAGCTTTTAACTGATTAACCACATAATTTTTCATTCATATTTGCTTACAGCTTGTTGGTTATCAAGTAATTAGTTGAACGTAATAATCATCCCTAACGATTATATTATAACCTCTGCTTTAGATAACTATGAATTTGAACTTTCTAATGACGCCGATGAAATGTATTTTTCGAATATTCCGTATACATGTGATAAGTGTCTATTGACGTTTAACTCTATATCAAATTTTAGAGCTACAATTGCTCTTATGCCATTAAATTAGTTTCCCGCCAACAGCAATTGTATTTATTAACAAATTGGGGAGTCAAGTTGCAGTTTCCATTTTCAATTGCCATGCCAATGTCAGGCTTTAGCAACATTGTGTTCAGGACAGGCACACCAGATCTATCAACATATACGCATTTTAAAAATATTCTGTTCAATCATTTCGTCAGATTTAGATAAATAAAACACAGTTGATGACTTTCTGGTATATCGTATAGAGAAATTTGGAAATGTAAATAGAACGGCTATTACGAGGGCATAGTTTCATTTGCTGGAAATGTGATTAGCTAGTTTTCACGACAACAAACATAAACACAATCGTAGTGAAGCAATTTTAATCAATGAAATACGTCAGACCGTGAAACAAGGCTATTTCTTTGTCTTTAATATAAAATTATTTTTTAAGCTATACTTACAACTGTTTGTCATAAGTAATTGAATAAAATTAAAGAATGGTGTTAAGAAAACCACTGCAAGAATGCTTTAAGTGTTTTTCTTTCTTGTGCAAGCAAATTTAAACATTTGCACGCGTAAGGCTGTGAATAAAAGCTATTTCTTTGTCATTAATATAAAATTATGTTTTAAGTCATACTAATAGCTGTTTACTATATGCATTATAATAAAATTAACGTACGGCATTTTAAAAATTCTTGCAATGATCTTTTAATATATTTAATATAACGCTATTACTACATATGTTGTCATTCTATTTGCTTATATCAGATCTAAATATTGAGCTTATAATATTAATGGTATAAGAATTTATAATTAATTATTTGTTATCTATTAGACTTATGCGTATTTTGTAAAATTCCTCTGCAAAATTACACAACTATGTTTCCAATAATGAAGCTTTGCATGGTATTGCAATTTACTGTCAAGTACACAAAATAAATTAAAGCTTCAACTAATACCACAGTTTTAACAAATTTTGCAATTGGTGTGGGCAATTCTGATTCCGATTAACAAACCTGGAAAAGCTAAACAAACGACTCCCAAAAGGATAAAAGTGCATAACGTGCAAATCATTACATATGGTCATCACATAACCAAACATATTTTACAAGTTAAATACACCTATGTTTATTGAATAATGTTTATACTTGTTACTATGACATAATGACAATGTGATTGTAACCTGCTACATAAAGACCTTTATATTTTACTCAAAAAATAGCAAATTCACCTATTGTATGCATTTAACATGCAGGAAAAACCTAATAATATACAATGCATCTACTCGCTTATCAAAGCAGCTGCACTCAAAAACACACAGAAACGCCTCATACCTATCCCTAACACCTAGTATATATTCTTTTCCGTATCTTTGCAGAGCAAGAAAGAAACAGATAAATAGATCCCAAAACTTTACGCCACACTAGAGGGTGCTTTCGGTAAGAAGTATCGTAAAAGCTGGCTCGAGAATACTCTGGACCCTCTTTATTTTTAAAGTTGCACGAGCTACCTCCATTATTTCCTGCGTACTAGACCTGGCATTACTAGAGGATTCGTAACGTTCTCAAATGCTACTTGATGACAGACAAGAATCGAAATTTTTCCACGCTTTCTCTTGGGTACTTTATTTAAAATGCAATACTAGTTAGTTCTTCCAGCACCGCTGTGCTCTCAATGCGCTTCCCCCAAGACATTCGTATGCCTAGCAAATAATTTCACGCTAAGAAAATTACGTCTCACTTCCAGCGACATTAAGTTTCTTCATTTCACATATATAGTCGAATAGAAATCAGTATTCCATTCACACCAAATTCGTGAAGGAAATATTCAGAATAACATAAAAAGCAAATAAAGCATAAAAATTCTTGGCAAATAAACAGCAGGGCAACCAACGGCACTTCGAATAAAAGCTTTGGAACAATATGAATTGTTACCGAACTTTTTTCTCTCGATTTTATTGCGGAGGAAGTTCGGCCCATTATTGTATGGAAATGTGCACGTAGCTTTAACAAAGAAAGAAAAAATAATAATCGAAACTTTTCTACTTCTCCACACGCCGCCTCGCGTTCTTCGCGTGCCACGTGCCACCAAAGCTAAATTTCCGCAACGTCGAAGGAAAGCTGAACTGAACATCGCTTAGTTATATACATGAAAGAGCGATCGCAAAAAAACTTTGCATGTTTTTTGCGCTCCTGAAAATGCATTAATACAAAAAGTTCTGTAAAGTGAACTTCCCTCTGCCAAAAGGGGCCTATTTGAAACGAAATGGGGAGTTGTTGGGACCTGCTCCAATTCATTGTGAATGTTTATTGATTTACTTTGAGCCCAAAGAGCGCAGCGCCGCGGCCTGCTGGGATTGTTTTGCTTTTCCTTCGGGCCGCGATCTGTCATACTGACAAGTGCAGCCGGTCCGGGACAAGCTCGATCTTGCGAAGCGAGCGTCAGCAATATTTGTCCCAAAAATGCATGACTTGCCTTTCATTGTTTTGAAATGGATATATGGACATTTGTCAGGTTTTGATTTGATGTATTTCCGTTGCTTTTCCTGCATTCGTTGAGACGGAAATTACGGACATATAGAAGTCAAGCCATTTTCGAAATCTGTTGTTTTATTAGTTCTTTTGACCAGCGCAACTAATGATGAATGCTTCGCAGAAGTACTCTATTTACTTTTGCCAAATTTAAATTAAGCTGCAAGTGCTTCATATTTCATGTATAAATTTATGAAACTATACAGATTGACTTCAATCTACTCATTCTTATAAAAGTAAAAATTTCGTTTCCTTTAGCATTGACTTCCTCTCCATTCATTTTGAGTGAACACTTTATTCATTTTGACACTAATGTGTACTTTAAATAAATTCAATTATAAAAATTTGTGGCAATGGAATGTAAAACAAAAGGTTGCTAAATAGTTTTTTAAAAGGATATCATTTGAAAGCTTAAAATAGTTACTGCAAAGGGCATTTTTAATATGGTTTTCATTAGCAATAAAGGTAAGAACCGAGAAGTTCATATATCAGCAAGACCTGTTTACTATTTGTTTTTGTGATAAATATGAGATACGGCATTATTAGAATAATTATCGTTATCTAGAAGCGGCAATACAAACATTGTCTGAAAACGAACCAAGTTTATGACATGGATTCGTTTCTAGATCAGGTTGGAAATTTATGGATAATCATAGAAATAGAATTTAATTGAACACTCTCATTTAATATATGAAAATATTTAACATTCTTGACTTAGCCAAATATTTCAATAGAAAGTAATTTTTGGTAGTCACCCTGTTGTAGTGAAAGTGAAGTTGTTACCTATAGTCTATTTTGAAAAAAAAAACAAAAGTATCTTCCTGGGAAATCTGCTTCTGTGTTCAGCCACAATATATATTGAGGAACGGCTGTACTTGCAGCCAAAACATGCATGAAATATCTTTTAACCAGAATATTGCATGATTAAGGTTATAAAAAATTTATTTTATATTCTTATATACTATTCAAAGCGTAGTGTACAGCGGCCAAAAAAATAATCGACATCTAAAACACTAGATTTTGTCACGTGAAAGTCATGAAAAATAGAAACGATATAACATTCCGCTAACAACGGAACAAAACAATAGAATCATAAAGAAAAAATTGACCAATTGACCTGAAGTCAATTAGCAGAAGTTATTTAATTGTAGAAATCTCATCAGGAGGACTATATTGCATAGTTCTCATGTAAATAGAATATCTTGTTAAGGGAATTTTCAATTGCTGTTAAATAATTACAAAAAAACAACAACTGGTAAAATTTGTAGCAAAAGGCCTTAGCAGAATATGTTTCGCTTTTTTTAAATAAACATTTAAAGACAAATGAGATATTATAATTATAAAAACCTATGAAGCTACAATCTCAAAATATAATGATAAAGTGTTATGCAGAAAAAAATTAAAAAATATATTTCATCACGAACTATCCTTGTGTTTCAAGTCTACTGTCCTTGCCAGGTTTTTGATTCTGAAATCTGCAGCGTTGTAACATTTGTCTTGGAGCTATGTGAATTTTGGATGTGAGCCCTAGATTATTCGATTCGTTTGAATTTATGGTTTTATAATCTTTAATTGGCGGTAACCATCGGAAATCATCGCCGGAGGCAGATATATGTTTCGAATTCAATAACATGATATTTGCGGACCAAACAAACCGATTCTCTCAATTGAACCCATTATTAGCTCAAACGCAGCTTTGCCAAGTATGAGCCACATCATGCCTACTTCCCTAACTTTTGTAAACTTTCTATTAGAATGCTAAATTTGCCAAGGCTTACATAAGTCTGACGCCTGGTTTCACCTACAAATTTAAAGCAAATATTTTATATCTTAATTCAATTTGTCATGCTCAATAAGTTTATCCATTTATATTATATAACCATAAATAATACTAAAGATAATCTATTTACACTTTATTAGGAACAAAAATTAAATGGTGCTTCATATGATATATTTACTATATTTGGCTAAGGCATTGTCAAAGTTGTGCATTTAAATAATATTAAAATATTCTTCTCGAATTAATAAAATTTCCGGTTATAAGTATAAGATAAAATTCGATTGCCAAATAATCAATCTAGAAATTCAACCAAAACAAACCAAATTTTGCAGAGGCTGTGATTTTCTAGTTAGGAAATAATTTTCATGCAAATTCATTTAAGCGTAATATGAAATATATTTAAAGTTTCTATCTATAATCTATAATTTAACATCTCTTAATAATTCGAACCTATTTAAACTTTTATCAGAGTATTTGGCAATATCTTGAAAACTTTGTTTAATTGAATTATTTGTAGAAAAAAATTACTTACATACCTATCATGTATTATGAGCCAAACATATTTTTTAAAACGGCCTATAAAATCAAGAGCACTAACAATAAAGAGATGCTGTATATTATAAATAGGCATTTGTGAGAAAAGATCTACTTTTAATTAAAAGTAAATTCTTTCTTCGTTGTAAGTTAAACCAAACTTTACCTTTTTCATCGTTTCAATTGAAATACGAGTTGTGTTCAATAAGTATCGCGAATTTTGAACTTTGGCGGGTTACTTATATTCGAGTTTCGATTTTTTGTGGCGTTATGTTGGTACTCATGTCTCTCACTTATACCGACAAGTTCGGCCATTTTGAATGTTTAATTAATTGTTGACAGGTGCTTTGATTGCACGTGTTTTGGCTCGTCTTCGATTTTTACCTATTCAAAAAAATTGGTCAAAGAACCTGTACCAAATTTTCCGTGAAAAACGAAATTGAGTGTGCGGGTGCATTCTGAATGTTGACTGTGGCATACGGAGAAGCTACCTTGGATCGAAGCAACGTTTATCGGTGGTACAAAATATTCTCAAAAGACCGAGAAGATGTGAATGACGAAAAGCGTCTCGGACGCCCGAGCACTTCAACAACAGACGAAAAAATTGATGAAGTAAAGAAAATGGTATTGGCCAATGATCGAATCACCGTTAGAGAAGTTGCTGAGGACCTAGACATATCAATTGGCTCGTGCCATTCAATTTTTACCAATAATATGGGCATGAGACGGGTCGCAGCGAAATTCGTACCAAAATTGCTCAATTTCGACCAAAAACAGCTTTGCATGAAATTTGCTAATGAGCTTTGGACTCTGTCCGCGACGACCCAAATTTTCTCCCGAGGGTCATAACTGGTGACGAATCGTGGGTTTACGGCTATGACGTGGAAACCAAAGCTCAATCATCTCAATGGAAGCTACCGCACGAACCAAGACCGAAAAAAGCGCGCCAAGTTTGGTCGACTGTGATAGTTTTGCTTACCGTTTTCTTCGATTGTAGGGGCTTGGTGCATCATGAGTTCTTGCCAAAAGGTAGAACGGTCAATAAGAAATATTACCTGCAAGTTATGCGCAATTTGCGTGAAGCAATCTGCCAGAAACTCCCGGCTTTGTGGAAGAACAAAAATTGACTTTTGCACCACGAAAACGCCCCTGCTCACACATCGTTGCTTGTGTGCGACTTTTTGGCCAAAAACAACACACTAATGATGCCGCAGCCACCATGTTCCCCAGATCTGGCCCCCTGTGATTTTTTCTTGTTACCGAAACTAAAGAGGCCTATGAAAGGACGACGCTACGTTAATATTGACGAGATAAAGATGGCATCGAAGGAGGAGCTGAACAATATAAAGGAAAATGATTTTTTAAGTGCTTCCAAGATTGTAAAACGTTGGCACAAGTGTATAATATCTCATGGGGATCACTTTGAAGGGGACAAAATAGATATTCATGAATAAATAAATAATTTTTGAAAAAACACAAAATTCGTGATACTTTTTGAACACACCCCGTATATAGTTAAGCAGTAAAAAAGAAAAATAAAGTCGAATATTTGTAGTATCAACAGTTTGGGATATATACAAAACGACATTGAAAAGTGTACGAATAAAATTTTTGTAAGACGTCAAGTTTCTTTCTTTTCTCAAAGAAGAGTTTGCACAGTTTCTTCGATGTCGTAATTGTATATATTTTTATAAAAAATAATCTCTTTTATCCTTTAATCAAAAAGGTAAAACAAGCATTTCTAAAATAAAACAAAATATTCAACGTTCCAGAAAATCGGATAATATAGATCATTAAAAAATCTTATGTTTTAATTTACATGTGCAGCGTATTTGGTGTCGCTGCAAAAACATTTGACTTCAAGTTTCACTTCTCTATGAATGACATTCCTAAAATGCCGGCAGTCCGCAAGACATGTTCTGTTAGCAAAGAAGTCTTTACAAAAGTGTTGCTTTCTAAAACTACCAATAATCTCCGGCAGGGTTTTTCACTGCACATATCACATAGTTCTGAAAACTTTTTGGATTTATGAGTACGTACAATATTTATCATTTTGTAAAAGCGCACCCCTATGGAAGCCCAGATTTAACAATACGATACAAAAATATAACTTTCCCATTGTTTCACTAAATCGTTACGTGTGACCTGCAGCGATGAGTATGCATGAACTCCATTAAAAATAATAGTCGTGATTAAAATCAGGAAAAAACAAAGCTTAGCGTAGAAATTTCCTCATTTTTGTTTTTCATTCGCTTATCCACCCGACTTACAGGCGAAAAATCTAATTGGATATACGTTGTTCTGCTGCTTTTTCGCCCACTAAAAACATTCGCAGTGCTCTAAAATTAAGCAGGATAACCTCAGACGCGATACACCACAAAATTTTTCCATTGTTAATCCTTCAATTAAGCCGAGCTCTCTTTAATCCCTCTTATCAACCTGATATCAGTCTCTTGGCACCGAAATAGTGTATCTCAAGCCGACGTAATTACAAAATTTCAACAGCTTTCTACCTTTTCAACTCCGCAACGACAAGCGTCATTTGTGAGTGTAAATACCACAGTTCTACCTGAAAGAGGGATCGTGTTTCGCGAAAAGACCTGAGAATCCGGCGAGCGATTTACTCATGTTCATCTTCGGGAACAACACAACATCATTTTCCCGGGAACACCACATCAGATATAACGAGCAAATAACTTGGGTAATATACAGAGATAAGGTAACTTCGTCACCGTCTTTCCAGGATGTAAAAGAGAACAATACGTCCTGAGAGCGAACAAAGAAAATGAGCACAGGCTTGCCTGAACGAAATTACTGGTTATCAATTTTTATTACGTCTAATTTTAGTAATTTTTTAAATCAACCGAGTAGAAATAATGTGTCTGAAACGCTTAGACTGGACGTAGAGATAGAATTATAGTCAACTATTTTATCTTGCGAAAGACCGTCTACTTGCTTGCAGCAAAGTATGAGTTCATTGTAAAAAATTACGAAAATAAATCTGAAAATAATTATTTTCTCAGTAGATATAGCTCTAATTATATGTTAAACATGGCATATTATAATTTGTAGCAATCATACAGAAATAAATGTTATTCATCTAGTTTTGAATTAGACGAGAATAACTTTTTTTAGTATTAAGGTGAGATTCAACTTACAGCTTATTCATTACTTTATTGAACTACGATGAAATCTTGTAAATATTTCGATATAAAGTTTATGTAAAAATTTTAAGTTTTATAAATGTTCACGTTTCTAAAATTAAAAAGTCTCTTTAGCGTTCATTCTTTTGTCCACCATATTTAAAAGTATACTAAATTTTTGCCGAACAATTAAAATATGTTTACTTTTAAAATAGCGTGCTCGCAAATTAGCTAGAAGCCAAAAGTGAAATAAATTATGTTAGTTTATTTTTTTTGTGGGACTAAAAGATTTGTTTGAAAATATGTTTGCATCATCTGGAGTACTAGCCACATTATCTTCTATCAAACTGCTCCAATGCCAAATTGCTAATTAAACTAATGAAAAATTGTAAAAAATGTGTAAATTTAAACAATTATTGGTTAATACTTAGAATAATCAATACGATTTTGTTCTAAAAATACAATAGCTTTTTCATCACAAATTGTGTTTCTAAATATATACCATATAATTGCATTGGAACCAAAACAAAATCTACATATTAAAAGCGAAATCCTAATAAAGCGTTAAAATTAATTCTCTTCGCAATTTTCATTTTCTAGAGGCTGCATAAATTTTATTCTAATTAATATTTTAGGAGCATTGTATCGCGCAAGGGGTGCATCCTGGGAGTAGAGAGGGAGATTAAGTTCAAGAAATGAGAACTATTCCTGAAATTAGTAGTTTTAATTAAATTCTATGGTTATAAACAGCATCTTGCCAACAATCCTGAAATTACTTCCAAAGACGAATGTACTGCTACTAAGAATGAGTGTCAAGAAAATAAGTTAGTATCCGCTATTATTTTAGTGAATAATTGCCGCATAATTCGTAAGAAAAACAGCATTTATGCTTAATGGTAGGGAAGCAGAAAGTGAAGGAAAGCTAAGGAGGAAAGCACACTTTCAAATTACAAAATGAATATTTTATTCGAGGGTAATAAATGTCTTTACTACGTAATCAAAGAAACAAGTGGAAATTACGTAATTAAGCTTCAGTTATGAACAATGAAACTTTTACAGGCTTCATCAACATTTTGTATGTAAGTACTAAAAAAGTCACTCGTATTTTTACAACATCCTCTGAGTAGACTCTGTATTTCCCGACACATTTCCATATCCTAGTTATATCATCCGTCCGTATTTACTCAGACAACTATTTCAGTTTTACAACCAACACTTACAGACTTAATATGAATTTCATATTCCAATGTGTTTTGTCTCAGGTTTTTCATTCGTACGCGTAGTTTATAAGCGTTTTTCATCCACTCTCGCCTCACATAATAACGGTTAAGTTCCCAAGAAGTATGATAATGTCTCGTCGAGCTACCTGAATGGAAAATGTTGATAAGGAGAGCTTCGGAATTTACTTCGTACTTTATTCGCTATACAAGCACTTCCGGGAAATGTTCCTTTGCAGCATCCAACCAGACTTAGGCAAGAGATCGCAGGAAACTGCTAGCAAGGAAAGCTACTTGCTTTTATTAGTTAGTTTTGGCGTACACGAAATGAGTTTTGACAAACTTTCATGTAATCTTCCACTAACTGAAATATATGGTTAGGTTGGAGGCAAACAAAAGAGATTATGAGGATTCGCGTTAGTGGTTCTTCTTATGTCCCACGGTTCAATATTTTTCCCATTTCAATCAGTGGCAAAGCTGAGGAAGTTTTGTGCACAAAATGTGCAATCTTGTCTCATTGTGCTTCTCTATATCAAAACGCTTTCAGCTATTAAATTCATCAATAAAGCATCAAAATGGTGTCAATTCCTTTTGATTTTCCGCCTGGAATCTAGCAGATACGGCCGAAAGGAAGCCTAAGCCGGTGGCAGCGAATAGTGAGTGTAAAATCTCAAACAGATGGTACTTGTCACATTCAAGCTATCGAAAGCAACCAAGTTGACCCTTTTCCACGAGGTAAGTTCCCGACACTGTTATATATGAGAGGAATGATTCTTTCGTATTTCCACTTCACAAGAAAGGTCAAACGTTCATTATTCGCAGTCCTCATTCGAAAGTATTTATTTCACCATTGTTTGAATTTTAGAATTTGCAGTATTAAACATGTTTGTTGATTAATTATATTTGAAATATTAGTAAAAAATTAACGGTAAAAGTAAATAAAACTACAAAAATTGGGTCAGCTACTATTAAAAGACTTGTTAGCGGTAGAATTAATGTTTTATGGTTTATGTAATGAATTTTCTTAGATGAAAATATTAATTAAAATATTCGATGTACGTTTAATAAATAAATTTACATCATATCTGTATAATATAAAATTTACGATTAATAAAAATATATTTGTGTTGTAAAAAAAAGTACATTATTATCAGCGTATTTATAGTATCTTAAATCTTCTGTTTTTTAAATACATGGGATTCTTTCAACAGAACAGTTTCTATTTTTATTTTAATATTAAAACGAATATTGTATGAATATTGTTTAATCCACTCAGACAAATGCCAATTTTGAATTTTAGATAGCCAAACGAATGATTTTAATAAAGAATTAGTCCTGAAACGGGCTACTATATTTAATTTATAAATTAATTAAATTTACTGCTCCGATGTGTTTACTAGCTATGCTTGTATCACCTCGTGACAGAGAAAGATAAACTAAAATAGTACTAGTTTCGATTTTGTATGAGGAATTATGAACAGTTTTAATTTCATGCAATATTTATTTAAGCACGATTTATTTGTTGTTGTTGGAACTGACATTTATAATTTTTACTACAATGTATGTTCTTATCGGAAACTATTTGCTCATCTAGTTCATGCATGCATTAATGTTTGCTAGTAATAATATTATTTCTGGAAAATATTCTATAAGCTATACATTAGTGATACTGTGCTAAAATGTGGGTGTGGTAAATAAGGCATTTTGGCATAGATGCAGAAGAAATCAAAATAAAAGTAGCATCTATAGCGATTGTGTCAAACAGTCGTTTCTGTAGTTCATATGTTTAAATATTTCTTGTATTTGTACCAATCGAGCAATTTAGCAAGATTCCATTGTGATATTCTATTTAGACTTTAAGTATGAGCCACTTCTACACAAATAATAGCTAGTGCATTTTTTTATTATAGTTATAGTTAAATTAGCATTAAAACTACTCGAGTAGGAGACTATTCTTTCTAACAGAAAAAGATAATTTTCTTAAAATCAGAACAAATCTAATAGTAAAATTTCAATTCTAGAGAAAACGCAAGTTTTGCATAAAAATATAAATATTATTGACTGCTTTATACCGAATAAATTCATCGTAAGAACCAATTTTGTAGAGTAACTATTCCAGATAAGATTATAACTTAAATATGACATTTTGTTGCGGAAGTACCGTTCTACTCATAAGTCTATACTAGATCAAATTAAAGGAAAATGTAAATTGTATTATAAATTTTAAACAAAACCACTAATTAAATCTTAATTAAATCTTTGAAGATTCTAGTAAATTTGCTTCGGCTTTATTGTGTATATGTATTGGATCAACTAAGCACGGCGTATCATATTATAATCGATGAAGGCATAGCACAAGACCAAAATGTATTTCCATTGTTTATTACAGTAACCGATCGTTGGAATTGTGGGAGCTCTACTCAAAACATTCCAATATTATTTTAACGCCACTATAAAGCCTTTATAAATTATAAGATGAAAATAAGACAGACGAGATATGCAAATATCTAATAGAAAAAGCCATTAAAAATACCCATAGCCAAAATAACTTCACTGCGTTGGCTAGTACGTGGATGTCAGTAGTAAATCGTGACATTTGTGATGATTATAACTCCATCAGGGGTAATCTCAAAAATTAGTCTGTAAAACACAACGAAGGGTGTTGATTCTACTTCTTTGATGAGAAGAAGGTTTATTTACTCCAGTCTTAGTGACTTTGTTAGCTACATATATGGCCATAATGTTATTAACTCTTAAAACATGACTGATACATAATGGAAATAATAATTCCAGAATTCGATAGATACTATACTATGAAATGGTTGGCTTGAAGTTAGCAGTGACTAATGCGCAAGAATAATTGATTGTAAGTCAGCTCAGTCAGTTTAGAATGTTGTTGGAAATATTCCATTATAACGTAGTTGTCGGTAACTCGAAGCGCACAATATCAATATTTTAATACAGATATTCGACGAGTGATATTAAATTTAATGGAAATATAGGAAAGTACGGAAACATTAACGCAATTTTATAACAAACACAAATCGAAAATGCATACTTTGACGGTAGGAACAAACATCCATAATTACCTAGCATGGCTTATTAACCAATTGCATCTCATACTTGTCATTCGTTATTAAATAATAGTGCAAGAAAAGAGTATGAAACGTTAATCATAAGATAGTAATATGCTGAAACAGTTGTAGAATTCAAATAAAATTTCGCTCAAGTATAGAACGAAACAAATAAAGAATTCAAAATTGTTATTGAAATATAAGTTTTACTTTTAAAAACATCCATGAACGTGAACTTCTTAATACAAAGTATAAAACTTTGTCCTAGATAACCCAACGTTTGATTTAAAATTTTGGGTATAACATAAATTGTACGCTTAAAAACCTTAAACTTAACTTAAACAGCGTCAATACTTTTCTAATATAAATAAATTTTCTTAGCATTAGTATGTTTTTTTATATAAATCAAACATATCCAATAGAAACTATGAGAAACACGAACCAGACCCAAAAATAGAGAATAACTCGTTAAGAACTATACTTACAAAGAGTAGTAAAAAATAAATAAACTAGGATAATGTATATTAGAATCGGTTTGATACTTTAATGAAATGAGAAAACTTGACACAGATTATAGAGTATGTGACAAAAGAATCGTACCATTTGATTAAAAACAGGGCACTATCCTCACTATACATAAAAAAAGTAAAGACCAAAAATTGCAGAAACTACATAGGAATTACACTACTGAGGTCAGCCCTAAAGTTCTAAGAACAAGTTGTGCCAGCCCAAATATATCCTCTCATTGAACTGACATAGATTAGTGAACAAAAAGATTCAGAGAGATTCTTCCTTATAGAATTAAAGCACAAAATAATGAAACCAAACAAGAAATCCTCGATAGCTTTTTATGTTCTTGAAGCATTTTACAGACTCCTCCAAGCATAAATCTGGGAAATGTTAAAAATGGGAAAAATTGTAAGTGAAGAAGTCTATATCGTAGTAGCGAGTACGTTTTTTAAAAAGTAGCAATCTTACCTACTCACGTTTGCCAGTGTGAGGTAAAACTTAATATAATGAAAACAAATTTTATGATCATTGCAAAACTAAATGACACCCAACTGGATTAAGTAAGCACATTTAATTATCAGAGTGTACTCAAAACGTTGAATCTAAACAGATATAGACAAAAAATTTTAAACTGGAAGCGTGACAATTTACTCATTAAAACCAAAATTCCTAGATATATCCTTGAAAACTGAATGTATTGAAGATATGTAACACACACACACAAATATATATATATATATATATTTATAGTGTATTTTATTTGTTTGGTGGTATATTTATGATTAAAGCGCTATTTAGTAGCGTATGATGTTTCATTAGTTATTAGTCTTAACAGGTTTACTTCAATAGTAAAGAATAATTAATGTAAAAATAAACCTCACTTTTGACGACACCCCTTAAGTAATGAAGCAACCCTGTCAAGAATAATAGCAAATAAAAAGTAAGCCACTTTTTTAAGACTTTGTCAATAGTATTTTTAACAATACATTTCTTCACTGCTTTTGGGCGATTGCAGTCGTAATGTCTCCAACTGGGTGTTGATTTCTGGTACCCATCTGTTGTGATAGCGCTGTCCAACTTTTTATTTCAGGTACGCTGATGATCGCCCAAAAACAGCGAAAATATTAATAAAACACTATTTATAAAGCCTACTCAAACATAATGATAGAGAATCTAACAAAAGAAAAAAGGCAAATACTAAAAAAAAGGAAAAAACCTCAAAGAGGAAACAATTAAATCAACAACATGAAAACAAGTCTACACTCCAATACCATAAAAAAAGTTTTAATGGTATGGTAACAACTTCTATAGAGGAAGACTTGTCATAGATAATTTCAACAAATTTTGCACACAAGAAACAAAAGAATAGGATTAAATCAGACAGCGAAACGATATATTTGAAAAATGAACAAAAATGATGAACAAAAAATAACTGGAATAACTGTGTAATGAGACTATGAGAGTATGTAGTCAGGTAATAGCAATTTAACTGCAATCTACAACGATGTTTATTTGTTGAAATTTATTTTCTGTAATATACGACACAAGAGGAGCCATATATTTCTACTCTTTTACGATCATACATATTAATATGCCTCAGGCGTCCTCATCATAAAACAAGGCTGACGTCTTCGTACGACATTTTACTTTATACTTAGTTTTCGCACACATCTCATTCTCTTTTTAACTCTTTGAAATCGCAATACCTCCACACTGTGGCGGTGAAAAATGCTAGCGACGCTGGAAAACTCAATTTGGGCCGTTCTTTCTCTTCATATGTATATAGGGAGACTTAAGAATTCAAACCGCGGCTATGTGGGACGTGGACCGGCAGCTATCTAATGCGTTAGCATCGTAAATATAACACAAGACTTTGTACTATAGAGGTGAATGTACTTGGGGTGCACTGCTTGTCGAATACTCTCGTTTAAATGGTCATGAAACTAAATATAGTTGTTTTAATAAAAATGATTAACAATTTGGGACAGTCAATGTACTCTGAAAGCCATAATAAGTCTTGCGTCTTGCTGCTATCATTTTTAGTTTGTGCATATTAAGGTAATTCAAATAGACTAATGTTTATTTGTTTACGAAAACTTCGCAGTTGTATAATTTTAATTTTGCTAGATTGCGACCTATAGAACTTGGATAAAAATATTAATCGTACAAACAAGAAAAGTTGCAGACTGCTAAATTGCTAGACACACACAGCCAGACATTTTATAGTAAAACATACACATATATTTTTTTTAATAAGTAGTAAACAAAACACGTCGAGGGTATTTTAGTAGTTTGTTTAATCAATTGATTCAATTTCGAATTTAATAGAAAATATTTTATTCGTGATGTTGGGAAAATAACAGGTAGGATCTTCATTGTTGTGTAAGACTCTTTATATTTATTTTCAAACATTATCTCCTGCTAGCTAAATTTTTCTGCTTAATAAAAATGGTACATCATTACTACAGCACAGACTAGGTATATAATCCACACTTAATGATCTTCCAGATGTAAGTATATTGATGTGACCCACTTTTCTTATTTCCCACTCCTGTTCTACGCTATGCGAAGCATAGGATTCTTGAAATCGAGTTTCAATAAAATATTTCAAATACAAAGTGTTTCGAATTTTTCATAAAATCAGAGTCTTGTAAAATGGTTATAGTTTCTACATTCCGTCCGTTCATATGTCTATAATTCTTTGATTCTACATCTCAATATCACAATTAAATTAAAAGAATAACCAAAAACTGAAGAATTTTGCTTACCGACCAAACAAATTATCAGGTGTTGCAAGATACAATTTAAGAAGTCAACCTGAATTAAATTAAAGAACTATAAATGTTTAAGTATCGTTTCATTGTAAACACGACCTCCCATCTCAGTTAATATCGAAACACAAATTAAAAATATACCGAATATTTTCTACGCTTCTAACACTAAACGAACGGTAATATCGCCAAGAATTTTAAACACATAAAATGTAAACCTTCAGTCTTCTTTTCGCCTTTCTGATTTGATCGAAATATGAAACACAAATAAAACTTCTTTCAGCTTTCGTATTTGAAATTCGCTGGCCATCAATAATCCCCAGATGTTATCGTATAAATTAAATAAATTTTCTGCGGAAGGATAGCATCCGCGTTTCAAAATGTTTTAATAATTCATATGAAAAAGGGACCCAATTATTCAATCAAACGATTGAATTTCAAAGCACCCGCGTCCGAAAAATAATCGTGTCATAACCAGACCCTTCTTCCTTCCACTGCATTCCCATTTCAAATTTTACGATTTATAGATCAAAAGATAGAAGTCTTTGCTTAAATACTAATGCAAAATCCTGAATTAAATACCAATGTAAAAACTTCAAATAAACTAATGCAGAAACGTTTTAGAAATAATAATGTAAAAGTTTGAATGAAATTTTAACACAAAAAGCTGAATGTTATACTAATGAAAGAGATACCACTGCAAGAACTTAAATCGGCTAATGAAATTTTTAGATCTGATGTAAAGTTGTCAAAAGTAGAGTATGAACTCTAGAAAAACTAAGTGTCTAAGGAAATGGAAAACCAAGACACTCAAAGTGAAAAAGCTTGGACAAAACGACAAGTGAAGTTCAAGAAATTTTCAAATAAACTGTAGGGTTTATGGAAAAGGATAAAAATATGGCTTGCTTTGACTATTCGAAAACTTCCACTGGCCATTCAAAAAATGATAAATGCACTCCAGAGCTGTTGAGATATCGCTCTTGATAGTTGGAAGTTTTGAAAATTTTTAGCAGTAATTTCCTACAAAATAACCGACTAGAAAAATGACTCTACTGAATTAAGTTGCGACTGACGTCAAAATACAACTTAACGAGAGTTTTTCATTGTTTAATTTATAGTTGTTTTTGTACACTTTAGGGTCCAAATGAGTGCGCGGATGTTTGAGGCAATAACAGAGGCTCTGAGGCAATGAGAAACCGTTTCATTTCGAGGCTGGCAATTCAACGCTATAAGAGATAAGGACACTATTTATGAGTTTCGGTATCATTAGAGAGCTCGGGAGGAACTCTCTAAAATGTAGTTTCCCGGTTGATACTTTGCAAAAAAGCGACGGTTCAATGAAAAAGTTTGGACTTGTGGAGAACGTTCTGTACTAGCCTACATTAAAGTTTCAGCGGTTTAAGTAAACAAACAACCTATTTCATTTCATGCTAAACAATATGGAATTTCCTGTGAGTTTGGTAAGCAAATTCAGGCAATCAAGTTTTATTTTACGAATAAAAAAGGACGTAAAATGAACATCAAATTGATTGATTCATGAGGCTTTCGGATCCTAGCTTGATTTCCATCTAAAGTGGGATAAGCATCTCTAATAGAAAATTTCACGGACGACTTTTCGGCGTGACATTTATAATACAGCTAGTAGGGGTCTCGCGCTGATTTTTATGTAAGCCTGTAAGGGATGCGGATAAAACCGTCTGAAAAGAAATGATTTGTGACTAGAGCCTTTAATCGCACGCCTTTTCTTTTATAACTCGGTCGATTGCTGAAAGCATAAGTTTTATCAGATTTTAATCCATATCATTGAATAAACACGAATTTACTCAATATATATACAATTCTAAATTTGGCATCAGCAGAATGGGTGATATGTGCGAATATGACAACGATATTACGTTTCAGTCTCCCCACAAACATATCAGCAACAAATATCTTATGTTTCAACGAAACAGGAAGTGCGTGGGAGTTGAGGGTTGTCGATCTAGAGTGGGCAGGGTCCTGAGACCCCGGAAAGATGATGAAGATTCCAGACATAACTGTTCGCTAGGGCGAATGTCGTAATTCCAACAAAAGTGCTAATAAATTACGGTAAATCAACTTGTGCGATCCAACCCTTGTATTATTTACTGCAGCCCCTGGTACAATGGATCTCGTAAAGGGCTTAATGGCCGAAAATGCGATGGAATCAAGACGCGTTTCGGTTTGTTTGATGGCCCGCGTCCAATTTCATCTGAACAATACTGCGCAAAGATTAAATAATGAAGATTAATGAATAATTTTATTGAGACGAGCATGATCGACATCTCAATTCGCTTGCGTGCGTTGTAAAGGTTTCATTGCAATTTTACATCGTTCATTGTTTGTGCGACCTAATTTCAGAGTCGCATTGCCAAAGCGAAATAAATTAAATTTTGCTAAAACAAATTGTTGCTTCTACCGGTGTTGTTATAGCCGTTTTATTTTATCTTCAAGCAGTGCGTCTCTTCACTTTGATTAAGAAAATTAGGTTCCTTGGCTCTGTTTGTCTTTTTCGGTGGGCTGAATACGTCCTATGCTAAACGGAAAAGATGCATGAACATGTCATTAAAATATATGTGTTGATTAGAAATGACCAAGATATTTAAGTCCTTGAGTTGTGTGTCATTGGTACATGTTGGAACTTATTTTTTTGAGTGTTGAGTGTTGAGTTTTGAGTGATAATTTTACAAGGAGTAGTCAAATGTAGAACTTTAGTTAAAAAAAAGAATTGTTGATACGCTGTAGTTTCATGAAAGAGTAAGCAAGAACTACAGTATAACTTCTTCTATTTATAGAAACACTAACTGTCGATACCAATGTATAGAATAAAACTTTACCACGGCAACAATATGCTTTGACTAAAAAAACCAAATTTGATATATGTTTTAAAAGAAAATCAGTATGGATGCATTTATAATAAAAAAAACAGTGACGAAAAAGCCAAAGTTCAGCACTTCTCATATTTTATAAAATATTGGATTTTCGATTAATTTATATGTACTCATTATTCACATGCCATTTTTAAAAACAGCTCTCAATGTAGGTCCTCAGTGCTCGTTCAAGTGAAGTTACAGGATAAATTAAAAACAACACCATATATGTTACCCATTTTAGGAAGATTTGCTCATTAATGGTTGAAGAGCTTTTAATAGAGTATCGATCTAATATAATCAATTGATGGTACTTATGAAAAATGCGAGACCTCGGAAAAATACATTGCTTTTATTATTATTTTTAAAAGTAATCATTGACTCAGAAAGTAGCAGTACATTTGAAAATTAATAACTACTGAAAGCTACATAGAGTTCTACGAGTGGATAGTGGATAGAGTGAAGATCCTTGCATATTTTTCTCTGCTTGAAGTTTTAACAATTTATCTTTATTTTGTATTATTTTTTATTTTCAAAATATTGCTGTTAAATTGTCTAATTCCATATGAAAAAAGGTATAAATTATATAAGTTATTAATAATTACTTATAAATTATAGGTCGTTGTGTATATACTTGAAAATTATCAATTTTAGACGGTCTAATACTTTATTAAACTATTTACTTTTAACCTCTGGTAATATACTTTGTTATTGTATTGATATTACCAACTGTATTTTGCAAATAATACATTTGTTAATGCGGACATCGTGTTTTGGAATGTTTTACCCCTAATTTATTCCAAAAATTGCTTTCCCTAGTTTCGTAATTGAATGCATTTTTCCTACTCATGATTTTCATTTGTGCCTATCTAGTCAAAATTCCTTGATGAAACGCTTGGTGACTAAAATTATTAATAAGCAATGAACATTCAGCACCACTTAATAATTGCCATTGATATTGGTATAACTTCCATTGATATTTCCTTTCATACATACATCGGATTTTAATACCTTAATATTTAAAAATAATACTTCTTACTACATTTTAAATGAAACATGCCAGATGCGCAAGTTTAAAATAACGCTTTTTAATGAAAATTACGCAATTACGTAAGAACAATGGTAAAACATTTTTTATTCAAAACATTGGCCCTCGCTTATTACACATTTTATCCATCTCTCTCGAGGAATTTAGGGATACCTTTCGCAAAGAAAGCTTCAACTTTCATTGAGCATTCATCGAGCCATTTTTGTACATCCATGAAAGAAAATCATTACATGCCGCAAAATGCTCTTTACTTGGCTCAAAATTCGGAATGTTTTACACGATACCAAAAAAATTGCGATTTGGTTTCCAAATGTTGCTTTAATAGATTTCATGCGCCATATCTTGACAACAAAACGACATTTTAAACTTACGCATTTAGTATAAAACAACGTTTTTAATGAATCCTCAATCATTAATAGTAATTAATCAATAACATTGCAAACAAAGTTTCATTCGGTTTCTAAACCAATTGGTCGAGTTTTATAAATTATAGAATTTTAAATAAAAGTATACAAACAGAAAATGTCGTTAAGCTCCGGCGGCGAATTTTATGTCCCTTTAAAAATTAATCAACTTGCTTTATAATTAAAACTAATAACAGTACTTGGGAATTCGCTCCCTTGCTAAAAAGGGATTCGCTCTAGCGCTCCTTCCTTTTCTTTGAAACGAATAAAATAAACTTTTTAATATACGGAATATAATTAAGACATAATAAACTTTTTGCTTAGAACTGAGTTTTCTTTGAATTCAAAATGCGAGGCTGAGTTTTTTGTTTTACTTTGAAATTTCTTTGCTAAATGAGATTTTGATATAAAAGAGCAACTATAACGATAAAACGCCATATTATTTTAGCAAATTGTTAACAAACTTAGCGAAAATTTATTTTAAAGTATTCGGGCATTTCCTAGTAACATTGCATCTGTTGACAAAAAAAAGACGTGGTGTTTTCAAATTGTGTTGATCGTAAAACATATGTTTGAGCACTTATTTTCCAGACTAATAGGGTTTATAATGTGGTCAAAGGGTTTTAGCTGCAGTTACTGTTTAGTTTATGAATTCTCGGTTTGTTGCACTGCACAGGTTGCGCCAACAAATAAGTGGAGAAGATCAAAGGAAGAGGAAGGTTACTTCAATCTAGAAGTTATTATTGAATGTATTGATCGAAAATTATAGCTTAGCGAGCGTCATGTCTATATTTGTGGTTCAAATTTAATTTAGAGAGAAAACAAGTATCAAGACGATGCTGCTTTGTTGAAGTATTGTATAATATTATAACCTAATTAAGTAACGGAGCTCAATATTGCAATTGGTGAATAAGCATAGCAGCTTGGTGCACTGCGGCAAGGCAAGATCACGATGCGGTAGTTGCTCAATCTTTCTATTAGGTAATATGGCATCATATTATGTTTATTCCCATTGCTAAAAAGGGGAGTGAAGTGATGTCGCTTTTTAACTTTATAACTATTTTTACGCTCTGAATAAAAATTTTTCGCTAATTTTGTCTACGCTCTTCGATGAATCAGAGGAAAAGTAATTTAGAATTTAATATAGAATTAAACAATTAATTATTAATTAATTCAGTTAGAGACCATAATTCTAAGCTTATTTAAAATTTTAAACATATTAATATGGTTATTATGTTGATAATGATTAAGAATAAATTTGAGTATAGTAATAACAACAATAAAATAGTTATTATACTTTTCTCTGTTAATGTAAAGCTTGCTGCAATGCAGACCATTAAAATTTAGTTTTATTAAAAATCATTGCCAATAGTCGTCCTTGCTTTTTTCAACAAGGGAAATGAATATGTTGTTTTGTTTTTGGGCTGAATGGAGCGTTAATCGAATTACTACCAGTTTAGTTCATGCGTAAAAATTTTACTTCACATCAACTTGCTGCTTGCTAATATTAGCTAAAATTAAATTTTTATCATGATATTACGCGTTTATGTTTTTCTTATAAATAAAGTAGTTGAAGTTCTCTTAAGAAATCTGTTTTATTTTTGATAGCATATTTCATTTGTTTTGTGTTTGTTTTCTGATTAAAACGGTATTTAGTAGCTAAATATGTTCAATAAGCTATTATTATTTACGGTTTCACTTTATAATTGAAGAAGTATCATCAGAAGTGACGTTTATTTTTAATTTACAATAATTATTTATAAACAAACATTTTATTTGTTGGTAACCAATTGGTGATTTTGGTTATTTTAGTGCCTTCTGTGTTTTTCGTAGTAAATATGGCTTCGTATTCTGAAGGTAGGTCGTCAACACCTTTTTTACTATTCCAAGCGTTTCCTTCTGTTTTGATGTGCAGGATTTCTAGTAGAAAACGTTTCCTTGTGTTGTTATCTATTTCCAGAATTATTGTATTCTTGTAGTCGAACGTAATTTGTTCGTTAGCGTCTTTTGCTAAAGCTGTACTGTAGGTTTAATATTTGTGTCTGATTTATATTGGTTCAGTCTAGATTTAAGTGGTTGGGACGGAGTTCCAATATAGTTTTTATTGCATTCATTGCTATTACTTTTGTGGACAACGTTGTTTATATCCTTCTTGTTGATCTTATATTTTGTATTAGTTAATATGGATAGATTTTTTGTTGTATATGTATATACATATATACATATACATATACATATACATATATATATATATACATATACATATACATATACATATACATATATGCGACAACTAAGTGCCAATGAAGTGCTTAATTAATTATTTTATATCAAGCTTATATTTTCGCGTTCATAATACTATATTGTAAAACATCAATTAAATGAAAACATTTGATATTACAATACTGTAAAACCAATCAAAATATTCACCTTATTTACGCTAATACATATAAGCTGAAATACCGAAATTTAAACCTAGCTATATCAATACTAAAATAGTCAACAGCCACGTACGTATAATATTTTCAAAAACAATTAATGGATACTATATTTTCATTATTTATGAAGGTTCGTATGATTTAGAACGATTGTAGAATCCTATAATTGATATATTATTGCCATACTGTATTATGGTAGCCCGTAGAATATTTTTTATAAAATGCTAGGTAAATACTAACAGTATATTATGAGAATCTCAAGAAACAAATTACATGGATTAGATTTATTAAATAGTTGTACAATTTTTCTATGTAGTATCTTTTAACAGAAACTAAAAAATTGTTTTATTTTGTTTTATTGGTAGATATTATTTAGAGATGAATTAAATATTTACTTTTCTATGTATTTCAAATAAGAATATTTTGCGAAAATAAAATTTATTTTCATCTATAATATTCTAAGGAACACCAACATTTAATTTAACGTTACAAAAACACATTTAAAATTATTCTAATTCCTTTATTCCAGTTTTCAATTAATTATCATTATCTGCGCAAATATAGTTGAAAGCCATTGGATTCCGAGAAACCGAATTATTATGATTCATTTGTATAAGATACACGTATTAAACTAAATATTAAAGGGTGTAATGATTTTAGCAAACCTTTTTTTAGAAAGTAATTTTAATATACAATATAAACATTGTTTACAAGATGAAAATTATCGTTCCTAAAAAAGAAATGGTTTTGAATTTTTTGCTCGTTTCACACAATTTCAATAGTTAATACGTCCTTTACAAATTAAAGTTATGCTGTTAAAAACTACAGATTGCGAGCAGCAATACCATTATAATAAATCAATAAAAGAAACTTAACTGATAAAGCTATTTTTTATCTAAAATTGCCATATTTGAAAATGATCTCATATTGAAAAATGTTGGATTTTTATGCTCTTCTTAATACTGGAGTCTAGACAATTTTCTAGACGCTCTTTAGCATAAAAACACGTTTATCGATTTCTCAATGGAATGGCCCTTTAATATCAATTTTCTAAAATCACAATGTTGTTATCCCTTGGAAGAGAATAGAAATTCCAGCGTAATATTACAGTGGCGATATTGCGGCGTTAGTGTTGAACACGAGAGATAAGAGGCAAGGTTCCATTATGCTGTTGATAACTACATCAAGTTAAGAGTGGAGAAAGCTGCGAACAGGGCAGGTAGTTGGAGAGGTTGATTTTAAAAAGTACTCCAACCACCATTTTACTACCCCCATTCATAACAATGGAGGCGGTAGTTAAACAACGCCTTTGTTACACTTCTCGGATACTCATTTTCGAACTTAATTCTATGGATTATCCTTGTTCTGCTACAGACTAGCAACCGTCTTTATACCCTCCCTTCGGCTTCCGACAACTTTTCTATTAGTTACGTCGGGCGGAGCTCTTTGTCCTTTGTAAATTTTCTTCTATATGTCCAATTACTACGCTTTTGGCCGATTAAGAATTGAAGCACGGTAATATGTTTTTCCGTGTATCGTGATTTCTCGCTTCTTTCTTATCGAATTAGCTTTGACCTAGCCGTAAATTTCATCCACAGCGGCATGCAAACGAGCAAATAACCATATGACAAGAAATTTTCATTTTAATTGGAAGTAATGAAATCGTAGTTTTCGCTGTTGGTTTTACCGACTAAAAATTAATTAACATTCCTGCTCTTCAGGAAGCGTAGGAAAACATAAACCAAATTACTAATAAAATGTTCTGTATACTAAGGCTTACCTTTTTTAGATTTCAAGACTAATGAAGTACATGCTAACGTAGCTGGTTTCCTCTAGCACTGATGAACCAATTTCGTTTTTTCTCCTGAAAGAATAATCAATTGAGGCGCATGTAAAAAATTTAAAATAAAAATAAAAATTTGCAGCACTTGATACATATAAGCTGCTACAAAATATTATTTTATTTCGCTACGATAACCATCCAATAAAATTCAAATCGTCATAAACAGTCACCTCGGAACATATTCAAATATGAAATTCATATTAGACGTAAGCAGCGCAACGGTTACAAAAATGAAATATTTTTACAAGTAAACATCTAGAAATACGACCACCAACCATAATATGAAAAGATAAAGCTATAATGTAGTTTCTACCCCAATGGCCATTTAATATTTATTGCCAACATAGCTTACATAGTAAAATATTATTAAACTTTATTGCAAAATTGTAAAATTATATTCAAATGCAACTAATGAATTAATTAGCAATTTATAGCTAATAGTGTATGATAACAATTGTACCAATTTAAAACAATGATTTGTGTTATAGGCTGCTTTTGTGAATTAGGCAAATGAGAATTAAACAAATCAGTTGTTAATTATCGAGGCCATTATAGTAAGCGCATAAAATAAAATTTATATTGGTTCCAAATTGAAATGCGGAACTATCTGTTTTCAAGTAAGCAATACATGGTAAGGTGTTTCGAAAATATTTAGTCTTAGCCATCAGTTTGCATAGCGTTTATTATGTGACGTTCTACGAGGAATTCGTTGGTTTGATCCATTAAAGATCGTTTATGCAGCAAAAAATCTAACGCCTTTTACAGTTAAACCAAAGTGGGGCGTCGGAGTGGCACTGACATGATACGCCCGAGCAAACTTTAAAGCTTAAGATAAAAACGATATACGTGACATCGGATGGCATCATAGAAGGTCTGGGAGACACTAAAGACGGCTTGTCGGATTAAATAGGCCACATAAAACTTCATTACTCCTGTCCTCTAGCTTCCTCATCTGAAGAAAGCTCTCCTTCTGGCTCCGGAGAAGTCCGGACGCTCTTAACGTTCGGCATTTCTATGCCAACGTTTACAGTAACGGCAAACGGTCTGTGTACACACTCGTTAACAGCTAGCGTCGCCAGGAAATCGTCGTAAAACTCGCCTCTCAGCCCAAATCCAGTGGAGCGGTTGTCTTGAACAAGAACCGTAAAAATGTGTAAATAAAATTAGATACGAAGGATACTTAAATTTTTACTGCAAACTAATTTTCTGGTTTAGGAGATACCTGTTTACAATGCCATTAAATTATTGTTAGCGTTTTTCATTGCATTAAGATTTATCATATTTTTACCTTAGCCTTAGGTTATATGGTCATACTAAAGAACCGTTAGTGCTACCGAACCCTTGAGTCATCTAACTATTGTTTTATGGTTTAAATATAGGCATTTAATTTGAAATCTTGTAAACAGCGTCTTGTTATTTAAAATTTTCATTTTACGTGACACAAAGATTCTATTTCTAAGCAAAATCGCACCTATACATCGTTGCAAATTAAATCGTCAGAATAAACCCACCATGCCTTTTATGTTTTTTCAAATTTGCAGTTCCATGTGTTGTTAATTTTATGATATTTAGTTTTAATAAAGTTTCGATGGCTTTTATGGCTTTGAATTTTACATATTTTTATAGTATTTACCTAGAGATTAAGACTATTCTTCTAAAGAACTGATATCTACAGTGTCATTACATCAAAAATTATTGCGCCTCTATCTTACATTCAATGTGTAATAGGCTTTAAAATTATCGAGTTCCTTCACTCAACATTCCCAAAAATTGCAATTGAATCTCAAGATGAGAATAAATTTAATCAAGAAAGTGGAGATATCTATTAACATTGCTGACTGCAGCTACGCTCTCAATTAAGAGTATCAAGCTAAGCTAGAAGCATCTAGAAACATTTCGCTATTAAGAACGTTAGCCTAAGCTTCTAACATTTAGAAAGATTTTGTTATTAAGAGTGTACACTATTGTATGCATACAAAAAAGATATACAGACTAAATATTAGCTGCACGGATTACCAAATGGGTCCATTAGTGTACAAATCTTAAATCAAGTATGAACGGTGCAAAAAAATCTGGGGCGTCTGCAAACGAATCTTCATGTAAGAATAAAATTAATTAAGTGAAGATATCTTCCAACATTTGCAAAGCGCAGAAGCAGTGGCTTAGCTACTGCCGGTTTGAGCTTAAGTCTTAATTTAAAGCGTTCACCTAGGCTTCTAACATCCAGAAGCATTATGCTATTAGGAGCGTTAACTATCATTTTGAGCTCAGAGGCAACACAAAGAGTCAAAATAAGGGAACAGTTTTTTTAATACGAAACAATCAAATAAAAATTATAATAAGACAAAACTAAAACATATAAAATTTCCATTCAATACACCTCAAAACAATGTAAGAAAATTATTAGTTTGGATTGTCAACCAAATAATAAACTAGACTTGCTTATTTCTTCCGTTTGTTTATTAAGGGGATGTAGGCTATATATAGTAAACAAAACGACACTACCATGTCTATAATAAGAAATACAGCATGTTTGTGGAGTCGATTTTTTAGAATACTTATAAACATTGAAAATATATTTTCAACAATATTATACCGAAGTAGCTTGAACACCCAAAATACACAACAACAGTTACATCCAATAATTGTTCATTGGTATCACTTATTTTACAAAATTGTAATGTTTTCATTAATAAACACCATTAAACATTACTAGCTTGGTTTTAAATTTGTGTATATTGTAATTGCTGCAATAAATTCTTAAGTATACAACGTATACAATGTATATAACTTACAATTGTTTTATATTATTGCACGGAATAAAAATAAAGGTATAATTATGTACCAATTCTGTTTTAATTCTAAAGGGGTATAAGGTTTCAGCCATGATAATGAAATATGATTTTGCAAAGAAACTAATTGTCTTATTATTGTCAAAAAAACAAAACACAGTGAAAGCGATACTCCCTAGTGCGAGCCGAAAAGGAAGGGTTTAATCAAGCCAACGATCGATGAAAATTACTCATTTCCGCTTTAGGTTTATATATCAGAATCTGAGACTCTCCCTTGCCCAAACAAATAACATACAACTAATTCATGGTAATAATATGAAACAGTAAATAAGAAACCTTGCCATGTTAAGCTTGTCCTTATAATTTTTCGTAACTTTATTTTCGGATATCATATTTTTAGCTGGTGTAATTTTTTTTTCGCATTGAAATATGCAACGACACTATAGATAGAAAACCAAAATGGAATGTTTCATTCAGCGGTAATTTCATACACTGTCAGACGCAAGCTGTGACATGAATATAAAAATCGAAATCGCAAATAGGATAAGTAAAGATAGGAACAAAGAAACCTACAAGATGAAATTAAATGGTTTTTATATTTGTAAATAGCTTAACCTAATAATTTAATATATTTATTGCCACACAAGAGTGTGAACATATATTGTATTTTTTGTGGAATTATATATACTATATTGTTGACTGTAACGGTGCTCATTATTTTGTATTATTTCTTCTTTCTTTGTAAAGCATAACATTAAATAAACAGCGAGTTTTAGTATTAGTTTTCGAAATATAAAGGGGTGAGAAATGTGTAGCGATAGATTTTTGTTTGAATCATACGTCATAATCATAGCTCGAATACAAACATAACTAAGTGGTATGTAAAATTAAATTATTGAATTAAAAATTAAATAAAAGAGATATAATTTGTTATTGATATCGACAAAGTTTTGTAATTTTGTACACACAAGTTTTCACACAATAAATATAGATTTACCTTAAATGTATGATTTTGTTTCGAGGTCACCTTTGCTTAATAATGATGCACAAAAAATGACTGGAGTGAAATAAGATTTTACTTCAATAATTGTTCATGATGTTTTTTTATGTTACTATTTAGTTGTCATAACGGTAGTCTTATAGAAATTAAGGTGCCGTTGTGTTTGGAAAATGTTCTTTAGCCAAACAACGGCATCATTTAAAATATGCTAGGCGTCTGAAGATATTCAAAGCTTCGACAGTTTTGTTTATAAACGTAAAGTTGCAGATTGTTTTCAAATGGCCGTTTGACTTTATATTAGAAACTGCATATCATACTTTAATTATTAATTGCATTATTATTTAATATTGAAAATACCAAGATCGAACCTTTCAAGACACGTTACTACAATGCTGCTATTGGAAAGTAATTATACTATTTAAATCGGTGGAAAGAATTTTTTGTGGTTATAGAGATAAATTGCATTATAATTGTTTAATAAATGGAAAACGGCAGAGGGTGCATAATGAATATCAAACATGACGCCAATGTAACGACGTTCTGCTAACGTCCGGAGAGTATAACAGCATTGCTAAAGATAATAGAAAACAAAGTATTTTGCCTATCATTGTTTGTTTGAACTATCAAACAAATATCCCTTTTTATACATCACAAATTATATGCACCATCAATTAGAAAATCAAACAAATACTCGCTTCGGCGGTATTTACTAACATTGTAACGATACAGAGAAGATTAGTTGAGCCATATTATTTTTTAAGTGTAAGTTTGCCGCCTCTTAAGGTGTCATAGTATAAGGGCTTTATTATGTAAAAACCTGCTACCACTTTAACTGCTACATTAAGAAGTGGGCGTTGTCTTCTTCGTAAATTAATATAAAACGAAAATAGTTTACTCAAAAAATTCCTATATGCCATGAGTCAGGCAATGTTGAGTGTTATATACTTTATTTGCTTGTCAAAAATATAAGCAGCATGCATATAAATTTCATGACGTTATTTGGAGGTGCAGACAAGTGACAAATCCACTTCAATTAAATTCAATCATAGTTTTGTATGATGAATATGTTCTACTAGTCTGCTACTGCTGTATTAAGAAAACGGGTTTGAAAATTTAAGAAGGAAGATCTTGCATATTTCAGTTGAAGTTCTAAAGAGAATAGGTTTAAGTGTGTGTATTTATATGACAAGTATTAAAATTGAAAATGTTTTTTGGTGCTATATAGAATTATTTAATTGAGAATATATCCTAGGCTAAAGATCATAGCCAAAAAAAAAAATATCAAACGCAATTATTGCTTAAGCTTATGTCAAATATCAATTAATTTTTGTTCAATGATTATAAATTTTGTGCGTTAATACTAAGCAATATGACTGTTTGAGTGATGTATTATCCAACTAAAATCCTGCATTAGGAAACTATAATTGGCCGTGAATATACGTAACATATAGTTATAAAGCAAAGGTACTATGTTCTCATCCTCAAATGCTACTTGTAGTTTTTAAAATGAAAAACTCGTCTGCAGATAATATCTTTGTGTATAAGGTAATATATGAAGTAGTAAGTACTGAAGTTGCCGAAATTGAAATTATTGCCTTTGCTAAAACCTGATACCAAAAGAACCTTATAAATACATTGTTCATATTTCAACATAGTTGCCAACATAGTACCGCTTCCAGTATCCTCTTGGAAAATCACTAATTCAAAACACTCCAGCTTGTACAGAAGTGAGTGCATGAGTGATCATGATTACAAACTTTGTATAACGCAGTTATAAAAAATGAATTGATTGGTAATTAAAATCTGATAGGATTTTTTGTGTGAATCGATGCATATGCGATGCATAGAATCTGTCGTCTACATAAAAACGCAATAAAATAGTATTACGCAGCGCTACAGCTGTTTATGGTCGAGCTATAAAAATCAAATATAACCTGTAGGAGAGTATAAGCACATATAGATGGTAGAAGTGTTGGCGTTTGGTCACAATATCGGTGCTTCGACACCGCTTATTCAATCAAATTGCAATAATATTGTTTATCGTCGCACAATCCAGTGCCCTCCACGGACCATAAACGGTAGTACTATCAGCGTGTCATTCGGAGTTATGCTGCCGTTATTAAACAGAGGATTAAATTAACACTACAGACCGAGCTACCCTATCGAAATTAATGGGCCGCAAACACATGAACGGTGTAGACATGCCTTAGATAAACACTAATGCTAACCGACAACCATGCGAAAATTTCTGTCTATAGTATTAGATTAGATCATCTTTGTATAAACTCTCACGAGCTTCAAAGTTTCTAATCCATAGTGATATAAGTTCTTAGCAAGGCGAGTAAACTGTTAGTTGGTTGTAATTGGGTCCAAAGTGTTAGAAACTTTAACAGCAATTTACTTGATGCGAGATGTGCTTTGTCATTTGTTAGCAATGCGGCATTTTAAAGAATTTAACTTGAGGGCTTGTTAGCTTTAAAATAAAATGATAGGCTATAGTCAAACTAATTTTTGACGCTTCACCTTCAGAAGATACTTCTTAATTTTAAGATATCTAAAGAACATACAGGAGAAAGTAGAGATACATATAATTTCAATACTAAATTAACTCGTATTATTACTATTTCGCTTTTCTTCGGCTATCTTTATAACACGATGAATCACCTAATGCTTAAATAAAATTCCCCCGCTCAATTGAAAACAAAGCTAACAGAAGTTATTTTTCTTACTCTTGCTTACTTCTTATTGTGGCTATAATTTCGGTTTCTACTTTTTCACACGAACCTCCTTTAAATAGAGCGAAAAATACAACTCTTCAGTTTTGGTAAGTGATAATACAATTTGTCCGGCTTTTGATAGATTCAACGAGAACCCATAGCTATTTATAATTACTGAAATCCATTCAATCAGAGACTAGTTCAATCACATATTGTCACACAACTATCATTTAAATCTCAATTCAATTCGCAAACGATTTATCTGATATTCCGGGAACAAAGTTCGTGTGAAGACCGAAATCAGAAATAGATTTAAACATGGTATTAGGCAACAGCTTCTCTGACAAAACTATGCATAGCAATGATCCTTTAATATTGATTAATGCAAAGCGCAGCAACAATAATATGGGTCAGTAATGCTGCTTCTAATCGGTTTGTTACATTAAGTTAATCCTTACAATATTGTTATTGGGTATTATCGCCCAGTTTCCGTATTGTTTATCAGCCGCATCGGTCATAAGCACATTAATAAAATAGAGTGTTCGGCATGTGCGAGCACGTTTCTACTGAAATTACCCAATTCAATTTAAGTTTTAGTTCCAGTTGTTCAACTATTGCTTCCAAAACTAAAAGCTCGCCAGCTACGGCTTAATTTCCCATTTTAGATTTAGCCCGGCTCAAACGTGAAGGAACAATTATACAACGAAAATATAGCTGACACATCTTTCAATTAACAATCCAATTCAAAATCCCCTTTCAAAATCAATCAATCAATTCCGATTTCGCCAAAACTGTCTTTGAAAGTTTAACTTTTTTCCATAAAAATATCTGGAGATTTAAAACTAGTCAAATTACAAACTCATTTAACGACATCTTAAATTTTAAGCTTAAAACTTTGCAAATGGAACGGGGAGTTTTATTCGAAACAATGACCAGACGTCGCAAATTCTTCGTGAATTTGAAGACCACCTTTCTATCGTCTCACTAGCGAGAGTCCTACTGCGGACAAAGAGGGTTTGGGAGGCTTATTAAAACCACATCAACGCCCTAACAACTACGTTTACTCTTAATTTGTAACACAATTTACAAACTTCCGCCTGCGACCGTTTCGCTGTAGCATGTCTAAAATCCTTGGTACTTTTACAATTCCATTCGACCGAAATCCTTGAGTAATTGTATTAGAGGCCATAAAAGGATTTGGGACGAAATGAAATCGAGAAAGCTTTTAATCATCTACGTGAGATGAGTACCTACATTTTATCTTATTCAAACTACGTTGAAGCGAGTGGCTTCTAACTTTCACCGTGCTTAAATGACATTAAACTGCAGCAGTAATTTTAAATTGGAATTAAATTTGTTTGGGGAACGTCGTTTTTAATGAATCAGCATTATGAAATTAAAATTAGTAGCTGGAAGTTGAAGGTTGTACGAATGGGAAATGTAAGCAATCGCGATTAAATATATCTGCGGAGTAACTTTCAGATTGGGAGGAATTGACGGATTTCAGTCGTTTGCATAAGAGATTTAATTAAATAAATTTTATGCCAGCATGCCATCATTTAATTTCGATTCGTTTTCATAAATGCTCACTATATTAAAAATACGAGTTTGTACGGCATTCTGTGCTATATTAGTTGGATACATTATGTGGCAGCCGCAATACATAAAATTATAAATAGCACGACTAGATCTACAGCCTCTTTCAGAATTAAGTTACAAAACTTAAAGGTGTGGTAGATATAAGAAAAAATACGGGATAGGTTTTTGACTGCATTTTGGGGCAGTTAGTAACCGAGATATTAATTACATGTATTATAAAGAGCCACTAGCGGAATTCCATGCGACGTCGTTGGTAAAAGACAGACGAATTTTATTGCTATTTCAAAGAATTCCCTTCTGGTCTACGCTAAATGCAGCTAGACTCGAACAGACGAAATAATAATAATAAAATACCCTGTTGAAACGGAATATACACAAGCGAAAATGTTAATAGTCTATTATATTTCAACCGAAGAAGAGCCAATGTTTAACTAATACTTTCATTTCGAGCTTTATTAAAAAGAATTAAGTTTTTGTTAACACGTAAAATACCTAAACCTTTCAAATACGAAATAAGAATGAAACGTTCTTTTTATAATGGCTAAAATCATAAAAATGAAAGCGCACACTAGGCTACTCAAAAGCCTACAAAAAATCAGCACAATAAATTACAACCACAGAGACAAGAGAAGGTTCACTTGTTTAATAGCGTTTTTATTTCATTCGATATGTTTAATTCAATTCCAGCTAACAAGATATTCAACTTATAACTATTTTACAATTTAGTAAATTTGATATTTAACAAATTTTGCATTCTTCGTATAATTATTATAGTTTATTTATGTTCCCGGCTTCTTGTGCGTTGAACTTAAGTCGCTTTAGAATTAAAACTAAAAAGGTAAAACAAATGCAATTTAATATTGGCCAAGACGTATTATTGCAATTTTGTACTGACTAATTTTCACTATAATAATCATCTTTCTTGCGGTAGAAGATGGTAACATAAAGTGAAATTCTCGCAAGGTCACGTGCTATCTTCTGCAACGCATCTCAATAAATTTTAACTTAGATAATTGTTTATGTTCTTTTTTTAATTACGTGATTTTGACGTATCAAACGACTTGTTTTGATTGTGATTGTGTATTTTTATAAAGATAAAGGTGCTGTTGTGTCTGCAAAACGTTCATTAACCCAACATGGTCTATCGGTATTATTTTGATTATGCAAGAAGTCCCAAATTAGCCATATTTTCTACATTTTTATTTATATATAGATAATACCATGTCGTGTTTACATTGCCGTTCTAAATATGTGGTTTAAATAACGGAAATCAATTCTGCAACACCCTGTATATTATACTTGTATAGCAATATTACAATTCAAATCTTTAAAAAAGTACAGTTAGTTTTATGTTTGCAAAATTGAATTGCTATAGTTTTCCCATTCGTCTGGTTTAGTTAAATTGTCTTTGCCACGATGCACTGATGGTCAGTATATGGCAATGTCGAAAAGTTTTCGCAAAATACTAGAAAATAGACGTAAGATTTCGAGAAGAATTTAACTAAGAAAAATGCACCTACTTGGAATATAAACAACGCTAATCATTTCATTTGAAAATATTTTTGGAAGCTTATATTTATATTTAAATTATTATCATTATAATATTGCCTTTGGCAGACTTGTAGTCTCTCTATTGGTTTTTTTATCATGAATTTCTTAATTTGTTATATAAATTAATTTATACTTCATATTATTAAATATTAAATCCACAGGGTGAGAAGATATTTGTTATACAGTGAAGCAGTTTTTTATTATTTATTATACTAATAAAAATTTAAAATGGACAACATATATTTTGATTTGACGTTGATAATATATCAGATGAAATTAAGCAGGAAATATTTCTAAATGACGCTTTATTTGCGGCTTAGGTCAACAACGGTCCACAAGATTTGAAGAAGATTATTTTTGCTTCCTCTCCTCTATCTCCTAACTGTTCTGATGACTCCCCAACATTACGGTGTAGATAAGAACAACAGGACACGTTATTGTATCAAGTCCGTGTTAAATATTATGCAACGCAGATATATGACAAAGTAAAGTTAAAAATTTTGATTCCTATTTTCTTAAAGAAATTTTGGGATTTAAAAGGAAACGCTATCTTAATGCGGGTTGGAGAATACAGGCAGTAGTCAAATTCTTGAAATGGTGAAATTTGGCAAACCGTTAGTTTAACATAATCGCAAATTAGTTTCAATTTTTGGAACAAGGCAATAAGAAATGTAGTAAACAGTTTTTAATATTTTTATGTAAGCCCTTCGTAAGAATGGACTGATCAGATTATAACATTGTACATAATTTAGAAGTCCCTAAAAAGTAGCAGAAAGTTGTTATGTTCTCTTATCATGATTCAGTTTTTGGGCTCTGGTGATTGCATTTCAACAAATTGTAAAATACTTTCATAGTAGAAGCCTACTTCTGATTGTTTTGTTTTGTTTGCAGTACGAGGATGTAAAAAGGAATAAACATGTTTAAAATATAAATGAAATGTATTTACAATATGCAATAAAAAGTAGATAGTGGGCAGATATTCTTCTGAGAAGCAAGCTGAAGACAAACTTGCCTCTAAAAGTTAGCGATTTCTCTATGATTTGTCTCAAGCTAAGATAAATAATTCAACTCGATGCCAAATTTAATTTTTAGGAGAAGAAGAAAAAGGCAAATTTCACTAGTCCGCCAATAGAAGCCAGGTAAAATCTGGGCAGTTTCATATTGTTTTGGTTAGCACATTTAATATGAATGCTTCAAAACACCTGGACAAAATAAAAATCGTACAGACTCTTTTAGTACTAACTCAAGCATCAAAAAAAGAAAAAAAAAACTAGCAGGTTTTGATTTCTTTGCTGAAACAGTAAAGGTATGCCAATGGTTTGTAAATAAGTATTATTACCTAGTGTGGTGGCTAATTTTGCTTCCAAAATTCTATATTTTTCGCTTGTAGTATTCAAAATGGTAAGTAAACCAATAAATGAAGAAAAGAAAAACAAATATTAAAATCGTCCAAAATAGAAGAAGCTTGTAACGCAAACCAGCAACCTTACATATATAGCTAGAATCTAGTTTACTTTAGTATTCATTTCAATGTTTATAAATTTTGAAGGTAATTATTTAAATAATCTAATTAGAATTTGAAGCCCTACGTCTGCAAAAATAGTAGATCCTTTTTTTAATAAAAAAAATCATTTTATCACGTATTACCTTAAATCTTAGGAATACTGAATATGTATATGTTTTTTGTTGTCATAAGTGTTTGGAAATAAATTAATATTTCATTGGTATAAATTCCTTATCTCCATGGATTGTCTTGTGTTAAAACGGGTACAGCAACATTTTGAAAAAAGATTTAATGATTGCAAATACAGCTTGTATTTTCTACGTATCAATCAAGTTTTATCTTTATTGATAAATAATGCTTTAAACATGGAAGTATGATAAAAATGATAAGCTTAATACTTAATTGGACTAATTACTCATTAAGTTTTAGACCCATAGGAAACAAAGCTTTCAGAAATTATGAATAACCCTTGCTTTAAACCACATTTTTTGTATTCCCGTTATAATTATAAGACAAGATATATTTTTTAAACTGTCTCTAAATCTGCTAAATAATATTTAATGCATGAATCTGGGTATTTTATTGAGTGCTAGTAGGCTTAAGTTTAATATATTTAGCTTATTAAATTTGCGCTTCACACAAAGCAATTCAGCCAGAATATTCTACAGTTTTTCAATTCTGGTAGTTGCATTTTAACTTTTATGTGTTTAATATGCAGGTGTAGGAGAAAAATAAAAGTACATTAAAAACCAATTACGCTTCATTTACTGAAATATATCTCGCTTCTCTAGCTTACCATGTTGTAGGACATGTAAGTTTTGAATATTTAAAGGCAAAGTTTGATTTCCGCATTGTATATGCGTTTTTACTATGTAATCATACAAGCCAGCTAATACAATTATCATTTAAAAAAAACGAGAATATAGAGTAAACAAATTGATAGGTGTCTTAACTCACAAAATATAGTTTTTGGATATTTAAAGTTGATAAGTTAAAGCACAGCAGTAAGATTCTAATTTACAATTTCTTGCATATTTTGCACCTCTATATCTGTTCAGAATGTAAAAGATATTCTTATTTTAGGTATTGCAATTTGGATATACAGTGAAACAAGTATTAGGAAATAATATAACCGGCGAGAAAATAAGATTGTCATAAATAATTCCTCAGTTTTGTTTTGCAACAATTTAGTAAGTCATTGTGATAAAGTATTCATATCTTAATAAGAATGAATAGGTACGAACAAAATCATATCATACTTAATCTTTTTACTTTCAAATTTGTCCTAAGTAAATTAGTAACATGGCTTCAGTAAATTTAGTTTAACCCGACGAACGTCTACTTATCTTATTGCGTTGTGTAATGAAAATTGCCGCCAATAAAAAATTTGGGAAATAACGACGAGCCAGCATGGTCCTATAAAAGAATCCGCATAACATTGGCAATTGTGGCAAACAAGCTATCGGCCGGTTCATCGCGTTATCCTTACACGATTTACGGTTATTGTCGGCAAAGTTATACGATCGCGCTGCGTCCGAAATCGCGATATCCGTGACTACCGCCAATGTTTGATGTGAACACTCGGGGAGGCAGTTATACCCTGCCGTTACTGTAGATTAGGGAGGTTTCATGTTGTTTGCTGTACTCACTATTATTGCTACCGCATATAATCAGTGCCGAGCTAAATTCTGACCTGCCTCTGGCTCTGGGTAAACACATGAATCAGGTTGTTCAGAATACGGAAGGGATGGAAAGAGATAGATTATACAATTTCTGGGAATCAAATTTAATTTTATGTAATTTGAATTGATTAATACATTTTTCTATTAATATTGTTGTGTGCAGTATCGATAGATATTATAATGAACATGTTAAATATTAGTTACATGTATGTTGTAGATCTCTTGCACACGATTAATAAATTGTTGTTTTATTAATTAGGCTGGACAACAACAATTTCAATAAATTATCCAATAGTTGCATTTAGTCCAAAATTAACAGTAGCACACGACTTGACCTCGATTCTATTTCATAACCTTCGTAAATTAGATATGATTCCGGAAAGGGCTAAAGGTCACTAAGTAGGACTGCAATAAACTACAATAAATAGAAAATATCACTTATGCACATGAAGAAGTTGTAAGTAGTAGTAAATAAAGTAAAATCTGTAACTACTCCTAAAAATAATAACTAGCACACATTGAGAAATCTTCATTATATTTAATTATTTTATGTACGACTATTTTTAATGTTATAATAATGTAAATTATAAGATTCACTTTTGAAGTGCAAACTTTATTTAAATAATTGTGATATATCTATAATGCTCTGTTTTATTTATAATAAACTCTCCGCTCTTATGTAAACTACCAAGTAAATTTATTTAATCTAAATGACGTAATAAATAATTACATGTTAATTAAATTTATTTCAGTTTCAAATCTAATGTGATACAACTGCACATTAATAGTGATATATTTAACAGTGTATACCAATCTATGTAAAGTTTCAGATCAAACGTTTTTTGCAAAAACTAAAGCTTAAAATAAGAAATATGGAATGTAAAAAAGAAAGGGGCAGCGAAAATGCGGTGCTGTTTTGATCATTGGAAATTCAATTACGGAGAAGTAATAGTATATATAAATAATAAATGCAGCCATTGTGTTTTTCTCAGAAGAAAGTAATATATTGCTTAATCATTTTCATATGTATACTATTTAAAAATAAATTTATATAGAAATATAGAATTAGCGTTGGAACATAACATTATTTCTAAGCTTTTGTTAATTGTTTTTAATAACACCAGAATCTTGCAATGAAATGTTATCAGAAAATTCATTTAAAATATTGAATATATTCAATATCAATACACTACTTTTTATTTAATCATCAGATCTGTATTAACTATTTTCATCGCACACAAAGGAAGTTTTCGTAACCGCATTTCCTTGATCCATATTAATAAGTTTTTATTACCTTAACAATTGGTGTTACGAATTACATCCACACAGAAAATGGAAATTAGCAACTGAAAGGCATAAGAAAACATAAGAAAAGAGCATGATTCAAGAAAAAATACTATAAGCGACTCTTTCAAACTTTATATTACGTTAGGAGGGTCAAAAAATTACTTAGCACCAAAATTTTCATTAATATAGTATAATATAATATCATCACTTCTTCAATAACTTTCAAAAACATAATTTCGTAGGTCGAAAATAAATTTTTACTCTGGCTTTAAAGTGAATTTTTGAAAAATGATCTATCATGCAATAAATTATCAAGTTAATCTTGACATTTTCGATAATAATGTTATATAATAATATCATTTTCATATTATCCAATGCGTACAATTTAATCTAATATATTTCCCATATATGTCAATAGTTTTAAATTTACTACGTAATGAAATACCTGCATAAACTACTTCTTATATTAGCTAAATAAACCTCATATTTCATGCCGCATTTATAACTAAGCGCGTATAAAACAATTTTAATTACGGTGACCTAAATATTTAACGTATTGTAAATGGCATATATTAAACATTTTCAATAACGTTTATAAAATAACTGTATTAAAAATGCAAAAGGACTCTAATTTCTTTCTTTTAATCTATTTATTTAATTGATTTGCGAAGTAATTTTCTTTTCAGCAAAAATTAAATACAAAAAGCACCGTTATTTTCGAGACGTATCGCTTTTCGCAGTAGCCAAATTAACTAAAATCTAAGCGACTTATAAGCTTAAACAAGAACTTTTACTGCTGAACTTGTGTTAGACCTACTTAATTTGTATTTAAGCTAAAAGTTGTATAATGGTCGAACACGGCCGAGGTGAAACAACATCAAAAGAAAATCTTCTATAATCTCCCTAATACGGCCGCTTATTTTGGCTTTTCCGAAAGTCACGGGAGCGAAGAAAAGGGTGAAAGTGGCCTATAAATCTCAATAAAAGACGATATATCTTGCAAAGTAGGGGTGTGGCTGCTATTGTATTGTACATGGGCTAGGAAACGGTGCAGGACCTTAGAAAAATTCAGAAACGTGTGTCAAGGGAATTAAATCGACTTAAATTTTAACTCTGAAATATTTTTTTAAGTAGCAAATACGCAAAGCGTTCTGCCGAAAAAGGAATTCTATTCCTCCTAATATTACGTATAAATAAGTTTTACTAAAATATTTAAGAAATAAATCTCAAAGGAGAAAACGAACATTGCAGAAAGTTATGAGAACTTCGCTGGAAGATTTAATATATTTTTTGTCCGCCTGTTCATCGATAAAATAGAAACCGTATTATATCTGAAAAATTAATAAGGCGTTGTTTTTAATGCCGTCATCGTAAAAAGGGATCTTCAGGCCGAGATAATTGCCTTAAACTATTTAATTTCCTCATCACGAAGTGATTTATAATCCAGAGTCCTCGACCCCGAGGCTTTCCACGCTGGCTTATAAAAAAAATTTCCAAGTGGCGACTGGAACGTAATCTTCGATCTACTTGGCGAGCTTGTAAGAAAGTTTACGAGTAGAGATGGGCGGAGCATCACATTAGGGTGGTTGACGGGGAGTTACGTGTCGAGGAAACGCGCCCATCTTTTTCCGATCAACCTACTAACCCCCTGACTGAGATGAAGCCACTGAGGGACACCCCCGAGAATCGTTAGTCGAGTTTTTTACGCTGAGGCCTGTGATCGAACTCCTGTTTTCCCCTTCTTGTGGAAGAGGGGAGTGCTTACCCAGAAATCTAGTTCCCCAGTATCCCAGTTAATCTGAACGATGTAACGGATACTGTTAAGTGGATTTTAGAATACAGACATGAAGGGGTTTCCGATCATATCAGAGGTCTTATTCACAGCAAGCCTATGGGGACAAATAATTTTGGCGGTAGTTTGGATTTATGCTGTGGTTAGTTAATTAGGTTGGGAAAATTCATGAGCTTTAGTTTTAAGCGCTTAGTAAAAGTTTTTGATAGTTTGAGCTTTGATTAAGATTACTTAAAGTCCTCTATTTGCAAGAAATGATTTTTATGTCCAGACAAAAGAATTGCTTCGAATAAAAGTTAGCTATCAAAATTTAATTTTAAAAATGTTTCATCAATTCATATTTACTGTTAGGTCGAAAGATTTCGTTTCAGTATGCAATACACAATTTGTCATTTCTCGTCAGTCCTAAATATGGTATTTAAGCGATAAAATTTAATAAAATACACCAATACATTTAAATGGCTGAATACATACGTATTGATAATACAATATTGACTCTAAAATTCATTTCAAAAATTATCCAACTGTGAAATATATTTTTATTTTAATTAGAGAATAGGAACTTTAATATTTTCATTAAAAGTACTCAAAGCGCAATAGAAAAATAAACCTCACGTCTAAGTAATTGTTTATTAGGTTAATTTTTGTTGAAAAAATTGAGTACTTTCATTACTAGCATCGGTATTGATAATATTCCATGATAGCACCAATTCTGTCAACTATAGTTTGATAAATTTACATAATTCTATTTTATTATCAAGAAGTTCACAATTAATATTTTGTTTTATATTCCTAATTCAAGGACTAACAAAATTAAATTCCAGCGCAGTAGACAAACTCTCCTATAATTTTTTTTAAATATTATTTTATTTGGTTTACATTGAATTTTTTATTCTCATTTTGTGAATTGATTAGAAAAATGAACACAGCTATTGAATATCATTTATTTATCATTAAAAATAGACAATTTGGAAGCTTATTTAGAGAAAATAAAATCACTTATGTATTCTCGTGTTACTGGCACTTACATTATCAAACAGTACAGTTTTTACGGACTTGATGTAAAAATTCCGTAGTACCTTCCACTTTGCGATGTATGCTCTTTTCAAATGAAACTGGGAAGTCAGTTTATTGGTATACTCTATAGGTTTGAGAAAATCTGGAAAGAAAAGTACATGGGGGTTAAATGACGACTGTATGAGAACGAATTCCTGTTTTTTTTGCAGATTATCAATTTGAAAGAGAATATTTTCACGAACTTATTGTAGATACGCGCTAGACGTTTGTGAAGTTAATCTGTCTTGCTGGAACCACGTTCATTAATGACAAGTAGGAAGGTTTGCACTTTAGATACAAAGAAGTTGTTTAACTTGTCGATATAACTCCCCGAATTAACTGTTACTGCGTGTTCCATTTTGTCTTTTAAAAAGTTCGCATTTCTATTTTTTTACGCCGACATCACAGCTTGTTAATTATAATGAAGGACATTCTGTTGCTTGCGTTTCAAATTTGTACATTTTATGATTGACAGTTTTGCTTTTGTAATGGTTCAAACAATGAAAACGGACGAAGACGTGCTTTTTTAGTAATTTTTAGTCAAGAGACTAAGTCATATGATGTAAATGAGAAAGTTGTTCATCAGTTTTTACCATAACGTCAATTATAAAAATAAAGAATGTAATTCTGGTCCCTTATTACAAACATGACATGGTTATATTATCCAATTTTTCGAATGTTTCTATGGTTATCCACGCTGGATTGAAATCTTTTGAGTAAATGCTCATACAAACATTCTATCCAATGAAACAGTAACTCATTAAATAAGAAAGCAATACATAGTGAAAGTTAATCCGAAAATCTATTAACCAAACAGGATTACCTCGTTATTATTAAAAAACTTGTTACTAAAAATCAATGGAGGCTATTCTGAATAGCATTTTACTCTGAAAAATTGATTCAATACGCTCAGATGCACCCGTCAATCAATATTTGTGTTTCCAGGAAAATTTGCGATCATCGAGAATGTCGGAGTAGTCATAAACATGGAAACTTGAATCTGGAGTGCCATCATCAAGGATTTCATTAACACTTTTATACACAAACTTGTAGGACACCTAATGATAAGTAAGGGAATGATGTTAATATAGAATCCCTAAAAATAATACATTTCAAAATACAGTAACTACATTTTTATTACAATGAATAATAAGTTCATAATATGTTTATAAGCCCATCAAAACAACACCAAGCAATTGATTAAAAGATGTAAATATATATTGTGGGTGTTCTCAGTGGGACATTTCTCATTTTGAGGAGTTGATGGTATTAATATCAATATAGGGACTCCCTCTTGTAAGCCTACCTACTTTGCCCTATCTTTGTTACCAAAGAAAATGACATTCAACGGCCTTTAGTCGATAAGTAATTCTCATTTTGTTTTCTTGTTTTTCTTAGGTGCCTTGTTAGTTTAATTAAAAATGGAATAAATGGACATTAATTTCAAAATACATTTATACAAAAGTACGCGATTAGTTGACAGGACAATTAATAGATCGGCAAAGTGAAGCGCATATGATGCTGGGCACAAAATTGAGATAATGGAATAACGAACGTGTGATAAATATAAAAGTAGCCGTTATTAATAAATATTTACTTAAATATAATTACTATATAAACTGTACACTAGACTATATGTCATAAATATTGATTGTATGTGTTGTAATTTAATTCACGACAAAGAGTGAAAAATGTGAACTTTACTTAAAGCTAAATAAGCTTTCCTAACTTGCACTTTGCGCACTTCACTCGCTCATCCCTGGTTTAACTGGTCTACTTATTTCTCAAAATAAACAAACTAAAACGCTATTTAGGGAAACGTTAAACATGAAAATACGTGATTGCAATTTGATTTCTGCATCATCAATTCGGCTTCATTTATAACATATAACAATAAAGAAGTTATAGTAAAGATCCTCTGCGGAAACACAGATTTGAATAAGTATCGGAAAATACGTGTGTCAAGGTTGTACCTATCTCTAACCTTATTTAATCAGTACGTGGAAACAATCATGAGGCTAGGCAATTTTGAAAAAATTCTTAGCTTTGCAGATGCCGACTTTACTAGCAGAGAATCAGACGGATCTAGACTATCTATTCCGGAAAGAGTAAGATGAAAGCGAACATTAACGAGACGAAAGTCGTGACTACAATAAGCATAGACAGTGAAAGACCTATGACTCCGAAAGCTGGACTGTCAAGAAATCAGACAGAATAAAATTAGATGTGTGGTGCTAGAAACGAATACTACGAATACCTTGGACAACTATGACAACGAACCAAGCAGCATTGGATGGCGTTAAGCCTAAAATGACACAAATGGGGCTAAGTACCAAACAAAAGAATTTACGCTAGACAGACATGCATGGAGAATGGATTTGCAAATTATTGAAAAGTTGATCTCAACTCAACTGATAGCAGCGTCAACATAAATTCACCAATACTTTTCTGCTACAGGTGTGTGTATGCTGGAATTTTGAATAGAGAAACTTCAGATGTTTTTCAATAAATATCTAAAAGAATAGTCTAATTTCCTTGCATCCAAAACAATTAATTCATGTTTCTTATAAAAATGCTTTTAAATAAATAAAAGCACAGTTCTGATAAAATAGTTAATTCGTTAATCTGAAAGCATGTTTGTTACAATAATGATATGTAAAGAGACTAGCTAAAATATTTCCACTCACTGTTATGTGGCATATAAAATAAAAATCGTAATCCCACCCCACAGAAATTCCGCTTAACAGTGACGAAACTAGGACTTAGACCGAAAGTGTTGTAAATAGGTTACATATAAAACTGTATGAATATTTATTTTTTGAAAAAGGTAAAGCATAGTTGTATTGGTTGTAGCCAACCCTTTTGCTTCAAATCACCCCTTTGAAACTAGGGACAACAATTAATTTTCCACTCCGAAAATAATTAAACAAAACCTTCTTTTTAATTTTGTTGGGCTGACTTGGGCAGGAAGTCAATTTTTCTCGGAGCATTTGCAGAAACTTCGTTAAAATCGGAAAGGAAGTTTTTGTTTAGAAAGGTGGGGCACTCGAACTAAACTAGGGGGTTTCCGTGTTGTTCACGAGGGGTGATCGATCTTCATTTGTCATTTTCTCCAGGCAATTGTTTCTATTCCGCGAGACGTATAAGTGGATTTCGTGTTCGAAAAATAAATATATGTGATTCTCAACTGCGATCTGTTAGACTCAGCGTCGGCCGCTTTACGGCAGGCCCGAGACGCATTTGCTCTAACTCGGCGGCCAGACTTTCTATTCTATTTATTCTTCTCTCCTTAGAGCTTTTGTCTGGAAGCTCAGCATGAAATCAATTTCCCGTATAGACGGTATAATCCTCGTGTATGTAACATGACAGCGGCAATTTTGTTACAATGATGGGAGTTGCTTTAGCTATGCCAGCTAAAAAGTTAACAGTCCCGATTTTATAGAATAGCTTTCAGTCAATGACGAACAAAATTGATTTTAGTCAATTTCTTTTATACAGAACGCATTCTCGTTTTCTTTACTTAGTACATATTCTAAGTTTTTATATTTCTTAAAATGTAATTGAAGGCTGAAATATCAAAAGTAATCTTGACTGGAGTATAAGGAATATACTGATAATACATTAATTGCACATAACGTATATATTTGTCTCCTGTAAAGCGAATAACAACTAAAAATTATAATCTGTGCTTTAATTGGTTCAAAGTAGCATGAAAGACACATCTCTATGTGCAGTTCAAGTACAATTTAATGTAGTAACATGAAAGAGTACAAATTTATTGTAAATTACCTATATAGGTTTCGATTATCAGGTTTTAAATTGCAAATGATAGATTTGCACATAAATTGACAAAAAAGATTATTTTAAAGGGAACATATAATTTCTACTATTTGCTACTCAAGTCTTTGCCTAGTTTTCACCGCTAGTCCAAAGCTGTAGGTGCAAATTTAATATTTAGAGTTAATTGCGCTATGCGATCTGCTTTCTAAGCATCATCCTACCCCTCTTTGTCTTAAATTATTCATCATTTCAATTAACGTAATGTCGAGCCTACATAATTGTCGTCTCCTCACTAAAACTTTGTTTTACGAGTTGATTATAAAATTACCCTTATAGTCATAAGTATATTAGCCCCAAATTAAAAGAGATCTTCTGATCTCTACTCACATCTTCCTACCCGTTAACTTTGAGCAACACGAAATTCTATTTAAGTATTCCCAAATGAATTTCTGCAAATTTTATTTTGCTAACTACCTGCAATGTTTCTTATCAACAATTGTGTTTTATAAAAACTGGTGACCTTCTAAAGTAAGACATTTTTAAATAAGCAAGCAGTTTGAGTAAAGTTTAGAAAAAATAAAATTATTACTATATTATATCCAGAAATGCAGTTTTGTACCTGCAGAGTTGACGAAAGTTTCAGCTGGTAAAATGATATTTTAACAAGTTGGCAAGACATCCTCTCCCATTGCACTATAATGGCTTTGCAAGGCACTTGAATGGAAAATGTTGATAAGGAAGACTCTGGATTTAGTTCGTACTTTATTCATTACACAAGCACTTCCGAGGTTGTTTCCAGGCTGGAGCATTACGGAACTGGCCAACGGAAATAGTAGTAAGTACGTCGATTAACATGCTTCTATTATGTGTACCCAAATGAGTTTAACAAACATAAATAACAAATGAAGTACGGTCATATGGTTTTCTACAAAAAATTTGCTCTCACTCGTCGTAAATATTTCGTAACTTTTAGGTGTTTTCGACATTGCGTATTTAATCAGCTTCAAAAAAAAAACACTAATTCGAATTCCGAAATATTAGTCTACGAAACAGTCTTTTCACACACAATTCAAGCAGGAAATTCTCTAATAAATTCCACATTAAATCAATTTGTTCCTCCAAAACAAATCTTCATTATCAAAGAGACCACCTACTGGCTCGATAAATCGCTTAGACATTGTGTGTTGTAATTGAAAAATTTTATTAAAGCGATAAATTCACCGAAACAAGTTGCATCGCGTCAGACAGTCCAGAGGAGTAATTTAAAATGCAAAGATATTGCGGAAGTAAATCTGCATGTGAATTTTGGCACAGCAAGGGATGATTTTCTTGTAAAATTTTACTCGAAATTTATTTCGCCTGTATATCTTCGATTCTAGGTCACTTAGACCCATGTTTCTCATATAAACCTTAACCTTAACGTAACTAGATGTGATTTCTTTTATTTTTCGTACAAATTTCTGTTTGGGAGAGAATATGTCTTCGCAGCTAACATGGTTGTTTGGAGAAACCTAACGGGCCAATAAACTGGCAGAAAACCGCTAAACAAAACATCGTATATTGCTACACATTCCAGGGAATTGATAGTACATTATGCAAAAGAGAAGAGCGACAATAAGCGAGTGAAAAACATAGGAATAAATCCTGCGAAAGCGCTTCAAAGACGTATAGAAGGAACACGAAGCGACACGAAATAAAAAATTATGAAACGATGCTTTCGTTTCTATTATGCTTCCATGTTTATAGTGATGTCATTTTTTCATGTTGCATTTGATATATCTTTTATGTGAGCTCGCTTAGTAAAGATTGTTAACAATAAACTATTTACATTAAAATAACAGAAAACGGTATACAGCAATTTTCCATCTGGTTACCGCCTTTTATGGGAAATTTTTCATTTTTATTTAAGAAAAACTGTGGACTTTGCTGATGTCGTTTAATATGCAAGCTTATTTTCCGCAGCGTTTATCAATGTTTAGCGAAATTGCATAAATCCCCAATAAAAAGAAATGTAAATATTCTGTATTATTTTGCATCGTTATAAATCCTGCTATTTGCGTTTTATTTTTTGCTTTTCAATAAAAATAGTAAACTGCATCAGGGTTTTTATTCGCAAGGATATGTGTTTCCGTACATAGAGTAGATAAAACTGGTCGTCTCGAAAAGATCGAGGAACATTATGTATACAAACAATACATAAGATAGGAGGAAAGACAGAATTTACTAGGGATGCAAAGCGTTTCTGAGTTTTATTCACGGAAAATTATTGGAGCTGTATTTTTAGGAAGCTTCCGGCCTGGCTAAGGCTCTTTTGGCAAGCGGAATCGCTTCAAAGCAATAATGTATACGAGTACGTGCGCGCGTTCCATCGAGAAACAAAGTTTCACCTCTCCGAGTGTAAGGAAATAAAAAGTGTTTCAGTAACTTTTTGGATATTTTGGGTGAATTTTCATGGGAATGTATTCAGATATATTTGACGTATAAATATTGACTTTGAATAGTATATTGGATAAATGTGCGTATATATACTTACTAACATGAATATTAAATATTTCAAATATATCGTTTTTATATATGTCCATGATGGGGATTAGAGAACAATATTTAGTGCATGTATAAGTTAATACTTAAGGGAATGTACGCAGTTAGAATTTTCAAAAGAATTGATTTTTTAATATTTTTTCAGAGTTTTCTTTCTTTTATAAAAGTATACTCTCTGGCAATTTCAAACCGATTTGCTGTATATTTTTGGAAATATAGCCCTTTTTGTAAGAACGTCTCACAGCGTAGGAAAAAAGGACGAGGAGGAGGAGTAGAATGGTTTACAAATCGAAAAGTAAATAGAGGAGTAATATTTTTAATTCAAAGACACTTGAGACAAATGAAAGTAACTTAAGTGCATTCGCGAAAATGTTAAAAATGCAGACTGATATTAAATTTAAAGCAGCTTCCTGATTTAGCAATCATTATATTATGTGGTAAGAGTAAAGATCGTTCTATATACTCCAGCTTTTAGTAAAGCATTTTTATGAAATAAACAGACTATCTATATTTGTGACAAGAGTTCTTGTAATGGAATTGAAAGGCAGAATTACTTGTCGATAACATCAACTCGACCTAATAAAGTCTGTTGATTCTGCAGAGTGGTCCTGGAATAGACGACATCATGTCAGTTGATGGAAAAAAATTAAGTATGCGTAAACTGCTCCTGAAAATATAACCTGGTTTTTCTCAAAGCAGTGTTTTCAATGTCGATGATAACGGGATCTCAAAACAGGCTTAACCGATCGATGGGAAATTTTAACACAACCTCCTTAAGTATATTCTTTAAGTAAAATATAATGGAATAAAATTTCATATCGCAACTTTTATTTCCTAAAGCAATATTTTGCAAAAAATTTGGTCATAAATTCCAACTTTTTCTGCATAAACTACATAATTTTATTTTTGACCATTCCTTTAAACATTACCAAAATTTATTTATCCACTAAATTTTTCGCCCCGATCGCCTACAGGAGCAGTGTACAATATTTGTTATTATCTAAGTGTTATTAAAAGTACGCACTATCTAAATAATTATTATTTTTATTTGCTTAGTAAAATTCGTTTCTAATTAAAATTATTAGATATCTTATTTTTAGGTCTTTCCACTGCGTACAAGCTCTTTAGAAACAAACACTAAATATCTATTTTGGAAGCTATAGGCGATAATAAAATGTCCCTTGATTTTCCTATGAGCAAAATTTATTTTGAACACTCAAATAAATCTTAGTTCTACTGCAAGCATGTTGTACTGAACATTTCTTTCATAACAATATTAATGACAGCTCGCAACTAGACAAAAACTCATAAAATATTCTTCATAATGTCACTTTTGTATATCACGCAGGTATCACGAAAAATAAAACAGTTTTATTTTTATTTATTATACATACATACATATATCATATCATTGGTGCTGTTTCACAACATAGCAATATTAAGCATTTATTTTGAGTTAATGTTAGTACTGATAGTCCATTAGTATGGAAAGAGACATTCAATTCTATTCTCACAAGGTTACCGCTGCTTATTTGGCAAAAAGATCATAATCTTCGCAATAAAAAAGAACATGGAAGTTTCATTTAGCTTATTACAATATGGAAACACTCTAATTTAAAAAGCATAATTCAATCTACTAAAACGAACTGTCTGCGTTTAGTTATTAAGATTACTTCAATAAATAGAGAAGCTAAAAAATTTTCAACTCAATATTTGTATTTTAAAAATTTCTTTATTTCGGGAAATTGACTTTGTCAAACGTTTGCTTATCCAAGATAAATGATATCTTCTTTATTGTTTGGTAGCGTTTAATGTCCCACCGCATATTTTTAAACTTTAGTTTGGTGTATTGTTGTTTAAGACGTATCCATGACTTCGTCAAGCAGCGGTATATTGTTTGATTGCTGTACATGTTTTAGCTATTTCCTACTTTGTAAATTGCGCATATTTGTATTTAAAATTGGGTACGTAAAGTTAATAGTATTTGATTTTATCTTTTATTAGTAGTTTTTAATACGTGTTATTCCATGTTGGCAATTTTGCTCCTTTATTTATATCCAATGATTTTACTTTTTCCAAAAGAGAATCTTTATTTGTGAGATGGATCATTTATTTTGGTTATGTTTTGTATTTTTGATATCAAAGTACTTGTTTTGCTGCCTTACTAAAATCTCCATACAATCTTGCTTTTGATTTTGAATATTGCTCCCATTCTTGTTACCAAGCTCTCAGCATTTTCATTTTAATTTTTTAAGTCATTCTTTTCCAGTGTTACAATTAGTTTTTAACTCATTTATTATGCTAAGTGTTTTAATATTAAATGTCGGTGAAATCAGTGTCTTCTTATTACTATTATTATTACTTATTTCTTGTATGGCAGTTATTAATGTTTATGCTTTCGCCGTGGCATGTTTGAAAAATGTCAAATGAAAATATAATAAAGCTAGCTATTAACGTACCATATTTCTTTTTGAGAGGAAGTTAATAGTAAGTAATACTTTTATAGTGAATATATATGAAAAACTCTGCGAAAATCAATAACAAATTTTAAATTGAGCTTATCTACAGATGTTTCTTTTAGTACATACTCATATTCTCATGTGCTACTAAGATATTTCGACTGGAATAATTATTTTCAATATAAGTCGATAAAATCTGCAAATCAAACACAGCATAAAAAAATCCGCCAAGATAGTTACATAATGAGTAAGACTAAATCTGTGCTTTATGACTTATAATTACCTGGTAAAACATGGACGCGACACACAAAGATCTTGGCTGATATTGTATGCAATCTGCAAGGTTGTTCAAGAAGGTTTGCGGTTCGATAAGAAACACACAATTTTATGGTTTGAAATACACATTATTATACATATACTGTCACGAATGAGATTCCAATTTATGAACCCCATCACTAAAGTGACAATCTGGAAAGGCGACAAAATCAATTTTTTTAGGTCTGGAAAAAAATCGCTAGTGAATACGAATTCGAACTTTAATTCATGAATTTTAGGCATTGTCAAAATGCCATTGTGACACGATGCATTATCCTAACGAAAACGGATTTTTTCTTTTACAAACAAGGTCATTTTACTGTTTGTATGTAATCCACAAAGAACATGCGTTTCGCATTCCAAACAATTGATATTCTCACTCATTGATATACTCACTTCGGAGCCGAAAAACCATCTTCATACCACACTTTTGTCTCTTGTTTTGATTTAGGGTCATGGTAATAGACCTAAGACTCATCTATAGTGATGAATCGGTGCAAAAAATGCACTTATTTTTTTTCGAAAACGCTCTGAATATCGCTGAGTAAGTCGCAGTTTAATGTGTTGTTGTTCTATAATTAGCGAAATCTGCACCCATTGTGCACACAGCTTTCTGAAACACACTGCCCAAATCTTCAAGGCTTGTAGCATCACGTTTAAATTCAATAACCCATCTTTTTATTGTACTAATTATAGGTGAAGTGTCCATACACACTTTCAATAGCCGTTTAAAAATTTCTTTAACTTTTAAACCTTCCAAAAATAAAAACTCAATCACTGCATGAAACTTGATTTTTTTCATTGTAAAAAAATATTGTAACACATCGACTTTAAATGGTTTCTAAAAAAAGAATTTATCCATAGATTGAAATGATATTTCACATACGTTCATGTGAAAAGTGTACCAACATAACAAAAATTAAGGCTAGTAGCAACATCTTTTCTTATCGACCCGAAAACTTATTGAGCCGCCTAATATATTATATATGACAAAGGTCACATATTTTTTATAATGCCTCAAATTTATAGGTACATATATTCTCTTACTATATGTCGTTCATTGTAAATGCAACTCATATAAACTTATGGCTTGAGGAATGATACAAGAAATGCAAAAAAGTCATAAAGTTAATGTCGTAGTAAACTTAACCTTGCTTTATTTCTTAGTTATAAAGAAAAATATGATAGCATATAGAAAAAGTTATCTGCAAGTTATGTTAAATTAGTAGAATATAAAAATCCGAATGTGTACTATTTCAACACATTAAATAAACATAAACTACTGACTCTTAAAAGCATCGGCTAATATTATGTTTCCTCATCTCGTTACAATTTACAAATAAGAGATATTTTATTAATTTATTTAAAAAACAGAATTAATTTTAGAATAATCTAAGACAATTAGAAAATCCAAATTCGGTCACTGATTTTTTACTTGATTATTCTTTAATGATTAAACTTACTTTTGAAACGTACGCTTATTGTGAGCCATCTTTCATCGTTTGAAACATATGAACAAAATTAGTGCTCATAACTGCATATTAATGAATTTTAATTCCAGTTTCACTCTTGAGAGTTTTTGACTAGTTACATTATGGTGTTTTCAATTTAATGCAATTTTCTTGCATTTTTAAAAGCTAAATTTTTAATATTCTTTTCGGGCCTGCCTATTTTCTTTTTGGTGGATTTTTATTTACGAATACGGCATACATTCTAACATATCATTAAAACCTTTTGTGTGTATATATATATATATATATATATATATATATAATGCTTCCAGCTCATTCATGTAAGCAAATTTTACTTACGATGCATACATCATTCTGGAAATTAATATTTTCCTGATTTACATGTTCTGCAACACTTTTAATCTACTCTAAAGTGTCTAGAGAAATTCCCAGTTTTGTATAAGTTTTGCTTTGGAGAATATTTAATTTTTATAAATATATATTGATAGTTGAGTGATACCATATTTAATACTAATGTACCCAGAATTGGAATCAGCACTTATAGCTTACTTTAGAGATTATTCAAATTACTCCTTTTGTACATTACTAATAGTCACTGCGATATGACAAAGCTGCTGTACTAAATATTGACAAAGCCAAGAAAGGCGTACAGGATTGCCACAGAATGCCAACAGTAGCACTGAAGCATTATGGATGTCTGAAAATTAATTGTTAAAACAATATTAATTCTAAATGTACACTTGTTCTTAAAACGTAGTAGCATAATACTTTACCAGTAAACATTATTTTAGAAGTCATATATAAATTACATTCTTTCTGAGTTAGAAAATGTAGCTCACTTTGTCATCTGGAGTTCAGAAAATCTTTGTTATAGAAAAACTTAAATATCAAATTTGCACCGTTTATCTGACAAAATGTATATTTTTACAGTATTGAGTTTAAACTGTCCTAAAATCAAATTCCAAATTCATAATATTTAATATAAATCAATTGTGAAGTGGCATTAATAAAACCAAAGTAGCCGACACTTCAAATTTTAAATTAATTAATAAGTAAGTAAATCGAATAACTATGACAAAGCGATTTATTTCAATATTGATATGTATGACATTTATTAACAAATAGCCACGAAGCTAGTAGACATGTAGTAGTAGATATTTTAGACAATACATATCTTTGTATATCTTTATATTTCTCAAAATGATATATTAATGCACTACAAGCTACATGTTTAAACGCAGAAAAAACAAAAAACTATTGCTTTTAATGCTGTCTTCAAGATATGCAATAACGTAATCGAAACTTACCTAAGTAAACGCTATTTATAAAAGTTATATTCGTAAAGCCCTGCATGGACTTCCTCTGACTATGTGAAGTAAAAGTAAATTTGGAGTACTCTGGAATCTTTTTATTGCATTCCCTATAATCTTTCCAGCAGTTTGATTCAACCGTTCTATTATTTCCATATTCTCCGCAAGTTCCAAACCTCCTCGAACGAGAAACGAAAAGAATCTTCGAAATTGCACACGGGAAATACCTCTAGACGTCTTACTTATGTCCGCATTGGGGCTTTTCTTGTTTCCGGGGACGGTTTCCGGAACAATCCAGATTCTTTATGTTTTTTCTAGCATTGTAAAACATTCATTGGCTTGCAGCCTACGTCTTTCTGTTACTAATAATTCATTATGTGCAAGCAATTCCATAGTTATTACATTTGTTTGATTCATATTGACGCTTTTGACTTAAATTATAGAACTTATATATAATAATAAAATCGTTTTAGTAGCCAATCTAATCAAAACTTAAAAAATGTTTAATACATACATTTGGAATTTGTATTTATATTGCCAATGTCACGAATATTCTTATGTTAAATGAGATCAAAGAACATTACTTTATGATGATGACTTTTACTGCACTTTTGACAAAAAATATAAAATGTAATCAAAACAAAGCACTTACAAAGAGTCTCTAAACTTATACACGAAATCGAATTGAATACAGACGCCATTTTACTCATAAGTCATGTGCGGTCTACTTCTTCCCAGATTTGTTATGATTTCATCGTTTGAATTTAAGGCAGGAATAATTAATCTTCTCCTAAAAAAAGCCCTTCGTTGTTTCATTAATTTTCCAGATCATATCTGAAGGATATTCAACAACAGGTTTACTCTAGGGGATTAAATTCAAGAACCTGATATTATGGCTAACGACTAAAAAGATTTTAAGACTCTTTATTCAATAACAATAGGTTTTAATAAGATATTTAATTGAAAGCCAGACTTAATGAATATTAATAACTCCGCGAAGAAACTCGTTAAACCGTGTAACTATCCATCGATTTTCTTAAAGGCCCTTCATACTCTGGAATCTATATCAGACATAATTCACTTTTGCAGAAAATTTAGTTTCAAACTTCATCTCGGTAATTTTAAACGAATCAATGGTAAGACGCAAAGCGCGTAAGTAATACCAGCAAAAACGTTGCCATGTAATTTTCACATCGAAACTTCTTCAGAATGAAAAAATTTACCAAACCTATAATGCAAACAAAATTTTTCGCGCGCAGTTCGTCGCCGCCAATTTTAAATCAAATCGAAAGAGTAATTTAAGGGGTTGAACTATATTTCTCCTGACAGAAATACGATGACTAGAAACGAGGAATCTAATTGAGTACCGAATCCATACATCAACAAACCTTCCCCAAATTCCCTAAGGGCGTTTCGAGAGCGTCAGCTACGCTATCTTCTATCTTATGGAATGTGTGGCTGCTTCCATCTATACCCCAGGTGAATATATTTACGAAAACATACCTTAGGGTAAGTATAAATATTTAATATATATATATATATATATATATATATATATATATATATATGTTAGTCAGTTTTTAATGTTATTATTACAATTATTATGAATATTATACAGCAAAACGATAATACTTAAAACTATCCGAATATCTGTAATTTATTAAAGATCTTCCTTCCAAACAAACCATTGAGCTAATTTTGATACCGCAGCCTTTTGTGCTACTCTCTTGTGCCTAAAGACGTAATGAGCAAACAACTTTGAGAGTGAAAGCGTTAATTAAGTGTCTATGAGGAGGAGTATTTCTATACAGATATAGTGCTGTTAATCAATCGTCCCCTCTATTGTTTAAATGGAACGAAAATTGGTAGCAATTAGGATCTAAGTTTATATAGAACGTAATCTGAAACGTTTTCTTTGTTTGTAGGCATACACCCCCCAATGATTTCGTATTGAAAAAAATGTAATATTTCCATGTATTTCTATAAAACTCTGACTGGATTTTTCTGCGGATGTGCGTCGTTACAAAATTATGAGCCAGTTCCGGAGTTACGAGGTCGTATTTCGAGGCATAAGAAAAAGAAGTCATTCTCAGATATAGGTTAGTTTATGGGATGGTATCGCGCCACCGCCTCGGCCTGGGCACACATATAATTTAATGCGAAATTTTATTATAGTTTAAAGTTTCAGAGTTATGAAATAGAGCCGAAGTTTATTTAGATTTTTTATTGAGTGTCAACTAGAGCTATGAAATATGAAAGACGCTTACAAATATTTTACCTAAAATAGGACATATGGGATTGGAGACATTTTGATAATAATTTTAAAATCATAATATGCAAACTAGAGAAAATTCATTTAGTCTTCTTATTAAGTATAAGTAAAGTTAAAAAAATAATGAAGTATTCATTAAGTTTTACTATCTAATAGAAGAGCTTAATAGAGGAAAGCCATCAGGAATTACTGGATCCAGTTTGAAGAAAACGGCAAAAAGAGAAGCAGCAAAAACTGAGAGCAACAAGAGAGTTGATAACAGTAAATGACTGAAAAGGAAATTATTTAGCGTTTCTTGACTACTATTAAGCGTTGGTTTACTTTGCCACGCTAAATACATACAAACCGAGGCTTTAATTCTACAAATGCTGAGACATAATTCGTTTTAAATAGCAATTTTGCTTGCGCAATTAGTATTTAATTTTGAAATACATTGAACTGTTTGTTTGCTAAGGAAATGGAAAGCTTTGCAACAAAAAGAACGATATTTTATACTTGCCGTTGCTCACTGAAATTGGTAGGGCTTAAACTTTACATATAAACTCAAATAAGTTTTATTGTTTGCTCAACATAGGGCAATCACATTTCTATTTCTGTTTACATTGTGTTTTGTTAGCCAAAATCTGACCGGCATTCGTAGAACTTTAATAGTTCAGCCCCATTTCCAATAGTACTTTGAACTATCGTTTATCATCTTTTGTTTTATATCTCATGAACTCAGATACAGTGTGTTCAACTTTAGTTTATTAAAAGTATAAACAAAACTTGATTATTGATAATTTTTTGACTTAGAAAACTAACCGCTGATTTGTAAAAGGAGCATTTTATCATTTACTTCGATCACGAAAAACAAATAAATTTGAAAGAAGTAAAACGTAAATGTAACTGTTTTAAAACTGTTATCTAGAAGAAAGCGCGTTGGAACTTCTATTTATGGCTAGTTATCCCTCATCAGAAATGCAATACCCCACTAGTAGTTATTTCAAATCTGGGTACAGACAATAACCATTTGGGGCGAAATTTGATGAGTCGGTTGCATATGGGCTAAATTTCTAAAGTTATTCGTTTAAAACATCAGGCATCGTGCAATATGTGACATTTTTCTGTTACAATAACAGACGACCATGCAATTTCCCATTTTTGGATGTGACAGTGAATTTTAAAAAGATTTTATAGCATCTTATCACAAAAATCAGTATCGCTTCAGATTTAATCTTTTGCACAAAAATACAATTCTATTACTTTTCAATTTGGCTAATTATCATTCATCTAATCTTTTCTTGGGAGGACAAACAAAAACGCCAAAATGTAAGTAAATAAACACTTTTGAATTTTTTGTTACTAAGCAGGTATCTAACACAACATAAATATTTTAGAAACTTATATCATTGAGATGATGCTACTCGTCGTAGGCCTTATTATATAAATATCGATATTTAAAAACGATGATGGGTCAATAGATCCGTAACATTTTAAACGAAACAGATATTTTTTAACAAAAAAATATTCTATTTCGCAACATAGTCTTGATTGAGCTCTATATACCTTGTCCATCGTTTCTACAAATTTTTTATCCCTTAAAAATATAAGAATTGATGAGATCCTCGAAATAGGTATTTGCTTGAGACATAATTGGAGTGAAGTATTTTTTCGCCTAACCATTTCTTTTTGGAAGAAAAATTAGTCACACGTGGCTAAATCCGAAGAATATTGAATGAGAAAGTAATTCGTAGCCGGATTCATAAAATTTTGCCATTTTTGCAATGTCTTAGTAGAAAATAATTCTTTTGTTCACTAATTTTTTATTTTTTTCGTCAAATCATCATTGAATCTGTCCAATAAGTTGGCATAGTAAATCTATTGTTCTTTCCTTTGGGAGGTAATTATTTGTAGATATAAGTACATGAACTTCACTTCTCTCCATTTTCTCTACAACCGAAGTGATCAACAGCTTTCTGTAGCTGACAAACACAAACGAAAATACGGAACTAGACAGATGACAGATGCTAGTTGATAAGAGCAGTATTGTCCTTCCATTCAAAAGGGAGGAAGAGCAAAATTATATACTTATTGACGATCCCCTCTCGTATAAAAATATTCGACTAATACATCATATTCCGAAATCCAACCACATAAAGCATTCTGATTCACCTAAAAAGAGTTCATCCATAGGTAAGAAAGTCCCAAAGCGCACATAAGTAAGACGCCTAAAATTTTCCATCTGCAGTTTTGGCTACTTTCATCAATTCTTATTCAAAAGAAGTCCGAGCTCGTAGAAAAAATATGGAAATAATAGAATTCTTTGAATCGACCTGAGGAGATTATTTGGAAAGCAATAGAGAAATTCCCAAAGCCCATATATTTTCTCTTACGACTTTAGATACTTTTGTCCTATATGTGTGCTCTTGTGCTGCCCTACTTTCAGAAACGTTACTCTTGTGTGCATTGCGTCGATTTTAAGCCGAGCTAATAAAGCGTAAGCAATTTTATTTTTTCATACGCAATTTTTCGTGTACACATGCTACCCCATATTATTCTTAGAAACCTATAATAAAGTCAGTAGAGTAACGGTTGCTTTCAACCATTTTTCTGGCGCATTCCAGGGTTCTACCCTCCTGTGTTTTTCATCTTTAGGTCAGAAGGCAATGCTTGTGTTTGCGTACAAAGGAGGTCCTGTATTAATTTTGCATGTGGAGCTACCGTGCGAGTTCCGCGATCATAAATAACAAGGAGGGCACAGCCTACATCAGAAGAATGTGAAATTACTTAGCGGGGGTAAAGGGACTCCCTTTATTTACAAAAAATTCTCGCATCAGAAACTTTCTTACCCAAACATTAAGCAATTTCGTACAGGAGGCCCTAAATATGTTTTCTAATGTCGTAATTTTTACTTTGAAATTTATTTATGCCATCCAGAGTTAGCTGTGCGCGGGGCTCTTTGAGCATATTTTATAGTATTCTGACGGGTAGCATGTATTTTTGTTACGATGTGGATGATTTTCTTGTTTGTGTGCAAATAGAGTCTTGTTTTATTCAAGCTGGTAAGCCAAGGAATGAAAATTACTGTAAAATTTCACATTCTCAGCGTGAGCTACTACTGGATTTCTAGTTTCTTTTTTTGTTTTTATTCGAAGTTACCTGTGTTAGCCGAGTACGATTCCATTGAGCGTTATATCATTTTAGTCAACCGCAACGTATAAGAGCACATTCATGTCGTATATGCAGGAGGGCTATAAAATGGAAGCCGAAATCTTTATTGCAGCGGAGAATATGTATTACACGCCGGGCATGCAATTTTCTACGGCCATTGTTATACAAAAATTGAAAGAGCGCCGAGGCACCGACTGAAATCAGGTAGAAAATTGAAAATTACATTGTAACTTCGTACTAATTTCTCTTTTTTCCATGGTTTTTTATTAAAAAGCGCCTCGCTACTTGGATGGAGGTTTAAAACATAAAAAAATTATAGTCGCTATTTTTAGAACCAAGCCCAGGGGACGCAAATAATTAAATTGACATTCATTGAAATTTATATCATTATATGAACTGAAAAAAAGCCCATCGACTGAATGTTGGTTGTTAGCAAATATTTATCATGCAGGAAATGAAAGCTTGCTAACGAAAATCGTACAGCAAATCGTAGAAATATGCTCACATTATTACATATTTATGCACAACTAATGACGTTATATCTACATTTGTGAAATTGGTAATTAACAGAACTAATTTTCAATACTTGGTATAAGCAATATAGCTTTTAAACCTTTGGTTATTGGTGGTTTTAATTGCTACCCGCATTAGATCAAAGCTTCTCAAGCTACTGGTTTGCGTCTGCAATAAGCCCACAAACAAGAGTTTGCAAGCTAGGAACTAAAATATACAACACTTTATTTCACCTTACTTATTTACTATATAGTGTCGCGCAGCAAGTGAGGATTATTCTTGCATTTTATTGTTTATGTCTTATTAAAAAGAATGGTGTGCTTACTTTATCTGCATTAGGGCGCTAAGATTTTATGGTCTTATTCAAAGAATCATGTCAGTATTTCTACTTAACTGAAATTCATCGTTCATAATTTATTTTATTGCGATAATTGCTCCTGAACTCTTTCAAAATTATGGAATACAGTGCACTTATTTCCAAAGCACTTTTCTGATTAGCACGCTAAAAATTACTAATAATTAGCAGTATCCCGAGAAGAAAATCAATTGAATCATTTTTTTAGTCAATATTAAATGACCAAATTGAGTAATAATTTTCATGTTAGAGGTGTAGAAGTTTGACAACTTTATTCTCTGTAGTTGTAGCCTAAAAAGTGCTACTTATAAGGTAAACATGGACCATTTAGTGAGTATTGTACAGAACTAGTTAAAAAGTAAAACAAACAGATGACTTTCAACTACAATTTTAACAAGTCATTATTTAACAATCTGCTAAGAACTTCAAATTTCGTTGATAAAATTCAAAATGCTTAAGGTGCATATAAATATTATAATAATTAGGTAGACTATTTCAGTATTATTTTCGTTTCTTCTTTGCATGAATGTTATAAAAGATGCAATAAGTGAAACCGTCCTCCATCTAAATCAGTTTTTTTCTTTCACCGATAAACTGACTTTCCAGCGCTCAGCCCAAATCACTGAATTATTGATATTACAATTCCGTATATTGCATTTACGATGTAGTTAATGCATAGAAAATATATTTTAAAATAAGAAAGCGAAAAAGGGCTAAATTCATATTTGCCCGCATTTTAAAGATTAAATTAACAAAGAATAATTATGTTGCAATAATTTTATTAGTTTTTATATAAAATACTCAAATTTTTTCACAATGACTATCAATAAATATCTCGGTAAAATAAAATTGTGGTGGACACATTTTAAGGTGACGACGTTTATATAAACCAAAAACAAGCAAGAATCAATAATAAGGCTTAAATTTATGAATGGAGGGGTACACGGCACTAGTTAACAAATATAGTCGCAATTGCATCATCTTGATATATTCATTCATAATTGAAAAATAAAGCGTTAATTAAACCTATTTAAAGTCGAGTTCATCTAACGTTTTCTTGAACATTTTGAATTAAAATAAGTTTATAAATAATAAAGAACCTTTAGTTAAGCGTTAACATAAAAAACCTGAGATGAATGTATACCAGAACCATTAATTATAGCTGATCCAATTCGATATATAATCACATATTAGTCAATAGCAACATAAAAAAACGGTCATGTAAATATTATTATTCACACAAGCAAAGCTGCCAGCAATTGTTAATTGTGTGAAACAATGTTTTCCAAAACTATGAACTCCATTATAATTATGCAAACATAATTTGTTACATTTTGTAATTTAAACTTCCATTATTTTAAAATAACTTATTATTTGATATCAGGGAAAAGTTATTAATTAAACTCTGATCCAAAAAAAAAAGCATGTAAATCTAATTGGAAAATTGCATTTATATTAGCAGTTATTTCATTGAAAATGATATATTTTTATAAATTAACTTCATTTTTACATACGGTTTGGCTACAAAGAATACTTAGAGCAATGATTAATATTTATAGTTTAGTTAACGGACTACGGTAGTTGCCCCAATTTTTCAAGACTTCAAGGCATTGACTTTATTTCCCTTTCATATCAAATATTAAAAAATTTCCCGTATCTTTAGATCATTTATACGGAAATGTTTGCATAGTCTTACTATTACATTAAATATGGTAATCGGTCAGTAATAGATTAGAATTCTAAGAACAAAATTTTTGAATATAAAGGAAAAATTGTTGCACTGAATTGAGGAAATTGTAAAAACTCTTAAATTTTACGTACCTACAGTATACGCTTCCTGCTATGTATCAATTTCATTCACGGATAAATAGTCCACTCTTGCAATTATTCAATTGAGCATCATTAAAAGGAACGCCAGAACAATTACTGTCAGCATGTCATATTTTTAACGTTGCGACTAAATTAATGACTTTTGAGAGTATTTTACGTTTTGTATTAAAATTCTATTGTGCGACAGTTATCCTTCAGAATTCAACATAAAAACTCTTCCCTAATTTTAGATGCTGTTACATTGCTTTGAAGAGAAAAATTAAATATTTACCAAGGTACTTATATTTCTTTCCAAATCTTTTTACAGCGTGTCTGCAGAGAAATTTCACTCAAGTTGACTGTTGCTGAATTTGAGTCACCTTTTCAGCCTCACCTGAAACTAATAAAACAAAGTAAATATATTGCTGGAAGAAAAGTTTTCGTAAGACCTCTTAAGGTCGTGTTTTATAATGTTGTACAACGGTTCAAGGTAAAAGACATCATAAAGGTTATCAGTACGTCTGGGAACGTAAAAAACGCGTGGAGAGATTAAATCTAAGGGAGAAGAGCGAGGCTGTGAAATTTATTTTATCTCCCTCAACATTAAAAATATCAAATTATCTTTCAGCTTGAACACGGCGCAACGTCTCTCCCGATGTTTTATTTTTATATGACGTAGCTTAATAAAAACGTCTGTTCATATTTGAAGTGCTCCAGGGGGCCGTGCTATATTACATAAAATAACTGTAAAGTGTACTTAATATGCCGGATTTTGATTTTTATTTGATGAGAATATCACTTAATTTATTTTTAAATGGAGGCTTCGGCAAAAAAACGCCGGAAAAACGGGAAACGTAAAAGATACGTCTTGGAAAAAAAGATGCGTAAACAACACATTGGCGAAGATTTGTTGTTTGGGACGTAAGCGACACGGAAAATAAGTGAAAATCATCTTTTACCGAAGTCGAGTGCAAATGCAGAAAAAACAAGATTTATCACTTTATCATGAGGCGTATTATCGATACAAGTTATGCGTGTTTCATTGTGACGCGGATGTTGATTCTTTTCACAGCCAACATAAAACATTATTTAAGTTGTTTATGATTTCTGTCGCACCTCCACCCTTCCGCGAAGGGATGAGGTGTCATTTTTCAACATGTTTTTTTCGCTTTTTCGCGCTGCGTTCGCTTCTGTGGAATCACGCCAATTCTAGCTTTAAATCACTCGCTTCTTTTTGGGATAATACTTTGCTCTTTTTCCTCGATTTTGTTATGATATATTGCGCTGTTATTTATTTATTTTTTATTTGCGTTTTCTGCGAGTGTTTGCATTTTTTAGCTGGGGAGCATTTATCTTTTACATTTCGACTAGTTTATTTTTTGGACTAAACTTCTTGATATGCATATGGAATATGTTATTAACTTACATTTTAGTTTAATTACCGTACTCTATTTGGTTTTTCATTAGTTATTACTTTGAACGGAGTTAAATTTGAACAAAAGAAACAATATTACATCAATTAAGGACAGTTTCAATAACAGTGGTAGAAAAATTCATTCGCCTGCATACGTCGTGAAATTACAAATATGGTTCCCGCCTAAAAGTAATTGTGTCAACTGGAATCATATATTATATTTTTGTTTCGATAATTAAATACGTAATAATTCTGAAATTTAAAATGTTTATTGCCATTTTAATTGTGTCAGAGTTTTCGCACTAAATATAAACTTGATTCTACAACTTTGTATCAAATAATCATGATGTATTCTTTAAACCAACTGAAACAAAACGAAACCTTTACAGCCTATTACGGCATATAACGAAAACAAGCATATTGCAACGTTTCACTTTTATCTTCTTAGTTTAATTAAAATTCGATTTTTCTGTTCCACTTCTTTTAGATTCTTTAATTCATTAGCGCAACTGAGCATTTGTCTTTACATAAAAAAAACAACTAGTTTGCAAACTAAATTAGAATTTGTAAAATATATTCTACTATTTTAATACTTTGAGAAATGTATGAAAATGGTAAAACTCATAAAAAACGTCAAATTTGTTTTATCTCTCTAAGAGCAGCATCAATATTTCATCATTTATTACAAAAAACGAAGATAGTAACAAAATTGCAATAACTTCTGAATTATGAGGTTTACGAAGGCGATTTTTAGCTAAGCGAAATTCTCTTAGATATAGAGAGCTATTATAGTGATAAGGTAACGATCACAAATTGCCAGTTATGAATCCTACATTTGTTTTTAACAACTTTACTTTTACCAATAGAATCTTTTTTGTTATAATATAAATATATATGTATATATATATATTATAATATATATGTCTGAAAAGTTTCCGAGCTAACAATAAAACAAGTAGTTTTTTTTTTCAAATTCATTTTTATTTTTCTATATAATCTCCTTTTACATCTATACACTTTTCCCAGCGATGCTCCCACCTCTCCAACCCGTCCAAATAATACTTAGC